>JAZGTI010013750.1:3083-14608 GCA_036877585.1 Botia kubotai
AGTACCGCAGCTCCAGGACTGCCCACTTGATGGCCAGGGCTTCCTTCTCGACGGCCGCGTATCTCGTCTCGGCCGGGGACAGCTTCCTACTGATAGAAATCACAGGATGCCCCTCACCTCCCTGGACTTGGGACAGGACCGCCCCCAGTCCTGTGTTGGAGGCATCCGTCTGTATCAGGAAGGGGCAGCTGAAGTCCGGGGCGCGCAGGACGGGCGAGGAGGTGAGCGCCGTCTTGATCCGGCGGAAGGCCTCCTCCAGCGTGGGGCTCCAGACCACCCTCTCGGGCTGCCCCTTTCTGGTCAGGTCTGTCAGAGGGGCGGCTAGGGAGGAGAAGTCGGGGATGAAGCACCGGTAATAGCCTGCCAACCCCAGGAAGGCGCGTACCTGGGTCTTCGTTTGGCCCAGGAAGTGGTCAGGTGCTCAACAATTTGCTGCTGGCGGACGCTTACCTCGGTCAGGCGTTGGAGTATCTCCTCCATATCTGCGGGGAAAGGCGCGCCGATCTCCGCTGGAAAAAAACAAGTGAAAACGAAAAAACAGATTTAGTGGGGTGCCGCCCGCTTTTGCTGGTGACTCCTCACTAAGCTGCCCGCATTCTCCACCAGATGTCACGGGTGAAGAATCACACAACAAGGCAGGCGGTGAGAAAAAGCCCCGGAGGGTGGATTTAATAATAAAAAGGGGTGCAGTGCAAGTGTGGAGCAGCCAGGCAGGCTGCTGGTGCGGCTGGTGTGGTCCGTGTGCTGTATCCCTTGTGTCTGTGCGAGTGCGCGGTGGCGCGTGCGCCCCAGTGCGGCTTACGGTCACTTGCTGCTCTCTGCAGAAAAGGGGAAAAAACAACAGTATTACGGCTCTCATCACATCCAGAATTCGCTCTCCCGTGGGCGGGAGGCGGCGACTTTAAAAAGCCGCGGGGTGATGCGGTGCAGCTGTGACCGGTCCGCCGGTGATGAGCTGGGGCTGGGGCAGGTGCGGCGCATTGGTTACCAGAGCGACGCTGATAGACCCGGTGAGACTCGTCACAATATATATATATATTATATATATTAGACACATGTGGCAAGTAACAGGTGTGGGCAATAAAATTGAGAAAAGTTGACTCAGCCTTTGTGTGTCACACTGAGCATAGAGAAAAGAAAGAAGTGTAAAGAGTTGTCTGTGGATTTGAGAGAAAAATAAATGAAAAAATGGGGGAAAACATGGACAATCTCAAGGCTACAAGTCCATCTCCAGAATCTTAATGTTGCTAAAAAAAAGAGTGGTCCAAAATTCCAGTATAGAGATGTAAGAAACTCATTCATGGTTCTGAAAGCGTTTGATTTCAGTTATTTTTTTCAAAGAGGGAGCTACCAAATATTAAGTTGAGGGTGCCAATAATTTTGTCCAGTGAATTTTTTGGGTTCTGTGTGGAATTCTATCAGATTTGACTTTTCTTTTCAGTTTTTTTGTGTTCCAGTGCACACAAAAACAATAAGCATGTGAGTACCAAAACATTTTCAACAATTATCTGAGAGAAGGGTTGCATTTTCTGACAGAATTGCAAGGGTGTTGATATTTGTGGCCATGACTGTACTTATCTCCTCCTCTCCCCCACTCTGGGACTTCAGTCATTGCCATTGGAGGGAGCGCCTTTTTGTGGGATTACAAAGAAAGTGGCTTATTTGTTTTTATTGTATGAGGTGGAGAAGGCGTTGTAATTTTTTTGGTTTTATAGTTTAGTTCATTCATTTATAAAATACACTTAAAAAAATATGCCATTTGGAAGACAAAAAAAAATTTATGGCTAATGATATCCATGTTTTTTATAGTTTGTGTGAGATTAAATGTTGGTTTTGTGTGTATGTTTGTATATGTGTTTTTTTTTAATTAATTAGGTGTTGTCATAAGTGCATTTATGGTATTAGTAGTTCAGATCACTAAAATTGATTACCTGAAAACTGTAGTTTTAATTTTGACAATTTTCAATTCCAATAAACTTTATGGTGATATCTTTAAATATTGTTTATTAACACAGGGAGACTGAATTTGAAACTGAATATTTCCACATATAAAAACATCTTTGTTACATATGTAACCCTTTATAGAGGGAACAAGACGTGGTGTCGTTGACGACACTTGGAGTTCATTCTTGGGAGCTCAGTCATCTCCGATATTTATAATAAAGGCCAATGAAAATTGGCGAGTGGAATTTGTATGCTAATGTCCACCCCAGATATCCTTTTAGATGGTGCCTAGTCCTAACAGAAAGGTAGAGACACTCTACCGAGTGGGAGGAGCAGCATTTAGCGAAAAGATGCCACTTATGGGCATCGAGCTGCCTTGTAGAGGGGACCCTAGCCTCCTGCTTCTGTGTGAGGACCCTGAAGGACAGTCTGTGGAGTGCCTGATTCAGTACACACGGCTGCAGTCCACCCCCTTTCTTGGGCACAAAGTAGGGACTGTAGAAACCCCTGCTCATCTCTGCAGATGACATGACTTCTAATGTGCCTTTCCGTAGAAGGGTAGCAACCTCCCTCTCTTGAACAGGGGCTTCCTTACCTTGTACAGAGGTGAAGAGGACATCACTGAGTAGGGTGGTGTAGCCTGTCCTGCAGCTTTCACCACCAGTGACAAGGAAAACTTACAGGCACTGGAAGGGAGTCTCATGGGATTGCAATCGCAGTACACTTGTGTCAGTACAGCATGGCCACAATGTTTTCATGGTCATATTCTCGCAGTGAGAACACAATCCATTAACAAAAGGTGCCTGAACATGTGAAGCCAAGACGTGTCTGTCAGAGGGAACAATAAATTGGCCACATTCAGAACCACATGCAAGGAAAGCCATCTTTTAAAAGACGCCATAACACTGTGGAAGCTTTAAGAAGGAAAAACAGGCTCTTTTGTAGCTGACCTTCCAAAAGTTTGACAAAGGATGGGATAAACCACCACTGAATGCACCGTAATAAACACAGCAGATATCTATTTGAAGGCGTTAGGACCACAGAAACATCTGATAGCTCCAAAGAACAAAATCTGAGTGAGTGTTGCACGCCAACCTACTTATACCTGCTGGTCTATAGACCTGTATATCTGGGGCGGAGATTGGCATGCAAATTCCACTTGCCAATTTACATTGGCCTTTTTTGTAAAGATCGGAAGCGATTGGACTCCCAAGAATGAACCCCCTAGTGTCGTCATCGACACAACGTTGAGTAACCAACAGAAAGTTAACTATCATACTGACAGTTATCTATGTAGCTTAATATATCCATTAACAGGAGGAATTTTTCAAATGTTCAAATTATATAATTTTTAAAAATCATAAGGAATTAAGTACATGATTGCATTTGCTAACCCTAAGACAACAAAGAACATTGTCTTTAATAGAATACTAAGTCCTAAAAAAGTTATAGATACAGGTTAGTGTAAGGCCAATATGATCCCAAAAAAACCTGCTCATAGGAGCAATCCAGAGATTTTAAGTATTACAAACCACATTAGTCCTTCAGACTGTTTAAATACCTGACTGATTCATTGAGTGGTTTACACCTATCTGGCAAAAAGAGGCTCACACTAATATTGCTCAGTGTATATTTCAGACCTTAAGCATTACAAACTACATCTCAAAGACAGCTAAATGTCAAGAGTTTTAGGTCAGTGGTTGAGTATCCTGAATTGCTGACTGATTATTGAGGCAGTTTCTGTTAGAGGGAAGAGGCAAGCCAATAACATATGGCTACAATATATGGCTCTGAATATCCAGTTTTAACATATAACTGAATGTTAGTCAGTATTTTTGATGTAATGTCTTCAGAAGCATGATAAACATCCAATAATGCCAAAAGCCAGGCACATAAAACCAGTACCTTTAAAAAGGAGAAACCTGTATGCAGCCATCTTGGTAGGCTGCGTATGTCAAAATAAAATTCAGGGAAACAACAAAAGTTCTTGACACAACTTGGTAGGTATTCAGTGGCACTCAAAAGAAAAAAGCCACCTAAAAATACAAAATCAAGTTTAACCAAAGTTTAAATATTCCATGTAAATAAATGTTTAAGGGGAATACTTCAGACAAGGCTTTGTTCGAAAGTACAGCAGAATATTGTAGCTGAATTCAGATTCTGTTTATTTCATAAAGGAAGAGAGTGACTAAACAAGGTAAAGTTATGAGACATGGAGGAAAAGCTGCCTAGCTGTCTTGTATGAGCTTAGCTATGTTATCTCGTAGCTCTGTCAACTCAAAGATTTTTCCATCCAGAATCTCCAGCAGGCTTTTGAGGTTCTTGCGAACATTCTCCTGATCCAATTGACTTGACTCCAGACGTTGCTCCAGATCAGCTAACTGTTCCTCAAGATTCTTGTTCCATACATCTGTCTCCTATAGGGACACATTGTGTAGGCATTTACTACATCACAACTGTGTACCTAGAAAGGAAGATCTTGCAACTTTATTTAATAAATAATTTAACACATCACAACTGCAGTGCTAGAGATGAATTTAGGATGATTATCACGTGACACTAAAAACATGTATTTGGTTTTATTTTTTTCTTAACCACAGACACTTTTATGTCTCAGAGATTAATATACATTAAACCTACATTCCATTCTTTTCTTTTTGCTAAATAAAGAACATGTTAATAGTGTCTCTCTTTAAGGACTGCATGGAGCAAAGAATATAAGGAACACAGGGAACCACATCCAAAAACAAACAAACACAGACAGCCAATGAGGGAAACACTGTGGCTATATGTACGCAGACTAATCAGGGGTAACAAGACAGAGGTGGAAACAATTAGAGGCGGGGTCACAGCAACAATAATACAACTAGACAAGTAACATGGGGGACAAACACAGATTTATTTTTAAATAGATAACGCTGAACTAGGAGTAAAAGAAACAATTTCTGAAACCTAAATTTTATTTTTTAATGTATTGTATTATATTACTACATTTTTTTAAATATTAAACAAAATGTTTTATTATGTGTTATTTGTAATCAAGATACAATTTCTAAAAGTTCACAGATGCAAAAAAACAAATGCCCATAATTGAAGAAACACACATCAAGGTAACTTTGTTGTTAGGTTGTTTCAATAAGTCCTTACCTCTAATTT
Source organism: Botia kubotai (assembly GCA_036877585.1). Classification (NCBI taxonomy): domain Eukaryota; kingdom Metazoa; phylum Chordata; class Actinopteri; order Cypriniformes; family Botiidae; genus Botia; species Botia kubotai. The sequence continues at coordinate 8,184 of JAZGTI010013750.1, forward strand.
TTTGGTGAGTTCATCTTTCTGAAATTGAAGCTGCTTAGCATTTTCTACTACTTCTTTCAATCTCCCCATTTCCTATAACAAAACATTTTTGACGTTTTTAATGCCATAAAAATATATGGCAGATATTTAAATTTCCACCTCATAACTCCACTCTTTCGAATAATAGTTTTGTAGTTATCAATAGGAATTCTCTGTATAAAAGTGATTGGTATTGCAAAAAAGCATTTTTCTTGTCTTATGACTTAATAAATCTACAGTTAGAATTTCAATAAAAGGCTATGATATGTAACACCATACTTACTGGTTTATTATTATTATTATAATTCACAGCAGATTTTATAATCTTTCATCTAGAGCTATTGTTTTCCTATTACAATTAGTGATTATTAGTGTTATCGATTATCAGTTATCGCTGTTTTGGCTTGATATACATAGCTGGTTATCAGTAAAAAAAAAAAAACATCCTCTTTTAAAGAGTGGTCTAAATTCCCATATCTCTGACGTTATAAACATTGTTTTATTTCTATAATATACTATAGCAATAAAATACATATACTTGTACACACATATATATACATATATATATATATATACACAGGGTGGGTGAAAAGTAAATAGGCATTAAAAAATGGCTATAGAACTTGTAGTATTACTGGAGTCATGTTAAAAACAGTGTCTAAATAGATGACAGTAAATAGTATTTACTCGGCCACGGGAGGTTCTCTGCAATTTCCCAAACGAATTCCTTCGGAAGACTGCATTCTATCCCCTGCCGTTTAAGGAAACTGATTGATCCCACCGGTGCTTATGTAATAATAATAATAATAATACGTAATAAAGTACACATACAATTTGTTTCAATAAATTAGTATTAAAGATATGGACTTTATTACTAATTTTTAATGCCTGGTTACTTTTCACCCACCCTGTGTATGTGGCAATAGAGCACAAAAAAACGGTACCTCTGCTTTTTCCTTCAGTGTACACTCCAGCTCCTCTATGGTTTGGTTCAGCTCAGTTTTTTGGGATTTAATCACATTGGTTTGACTACTCTGACTTTCCAGTTCTGAAACCTGCACACACAAAAATAACTTTGCTGTTGGACATGGTACAGCTGTGAAAAAAATTAAGAGATCACAGCAAAATGATCAGTTGTAGGCGGAAGGCGGCGGCTTCTTAAAGCCGCGGGGTGACGCGACGCAGCTGTGCCCGGTCCGCCGGTGATGAGCTCGGGCAGGTGCGGCGCGTCCGTTACCAGGGCGACGCTGATAGCCCCGGTGAGACTCGTCACAGTATATATATATATATGTATGCATGTATGTATGTGTATATGTGTTATGTATAAACATTAGTCTTATATAATAGTCTTAGATAATAAGTTGTGGCTCTAACTACGTGTTGTTTTATGGCATGATGTGGCTAAAAATAGGGTCTACCAGTGTTTTATAGATCAGAAATGAAGAGTTGCAGGCCATTATTGACTATTGTAACCCCCCATTCACCATGTTTAGAAGCCACTTCAAACCTGGACAGAATAATGTAGAGATGTGCCTGATGTAAAATTGTAAAAAAAAAAATTTATATCTTAAAAATTGTTGCCATGGTAATGTGTAGAACTTTATAACTTTATCTATATGTATTTGGTGCTTTTAACATCCTTAAAATGGCATGAAATTTGCCATACACATCATAGTGGTTGGTCGTTAGGCATGGACAAAACCTTGGACGTGGGGTTTTACCTACAGACACGTATTGGTACACGTATTGATCTCCTCAAGCCAACTTTCAAAATTACATTAATTAGCTCCGCCCAACAGGAAGTTGGCCATTTTGGATTGAATGTGGATTTTCTAACAATTGCAATTACATTTTTAAATACTCCTCCTAAGAGATTTATTTAATTGTCACCAAACTTGGCAAGCATTATGCCAAGACACTGAAGATGCTAAATTGCTTAAATTGGATATTTTATACCTTGAACTGCCATGGACAGGCAATAAATTTATGGCAAGAAAGGGAACAGTAGCTGCGTCCAAAATCGCCCCCTATCTCCTATATAGTGTACTTTACAGGGTGTCAGCCATTTTGTAGTGTTGTCTGATGATTCTGAGTGTACATCCAAAGTACACATGCTCACTTACTATTTTCATCTTCCAATGGCTGCCTGACTGGAATCAGCGTGAGGGCAATGATAATGAACACCACGAAAATGTTGATACATTTGTGTTTGTTCTTGTTGACAGTTATTTCCTACTTTTTATATTAATAATAAAAATAAAAGATTAGATAAATGTGACAGAAAGTATAGTGTTACGCTCCAGCCTCCTCTTCACTGCGCCACCAGAGGGACCCCTCTCCGGAATACTGACCGGATTCCTAGTGAACTACATCTCCCATGATGCAACTTACCTGCCACTGATCACTTCCTGTTTGCCATCTGTTCCTCATTACCGCTGCCTTTATAAACTGGACATTTACAACTACTCTTTGCAAAGTCTTGATTTGCCATGAGCACCAATTCTGAGTGTTTTTTCTCCGCTTGCTTTTTGTGTATGACCTGGATTGTTTACCGTTTATCGATTGTTCTCTGCCTGCCTCTGATTTGGATTGTTTGCTTGCTGTCTGCTTGCTTGCTGATTGTTTTGCTTCCCCACCCTCTCGTTTCACTCCAGCCGTTCCTTATTTCTGTTTATTGTCAACACCTGTTCATCACACATTACTTACCCTTTATATTTCCCTCGTGTCTTCCTCTCATTGTTAGATTGTCTTGGTTGTTGCCAGTTTTCTGATCAGTTGTATTTCTGGTCTTGTCAACTTCAGGCCGTGTCCTGTTATTGTTGTGTTTGTCTTTCCACAGTGTTTTCAGTGTTCACCTCCGTCCATGTGGATCCTGCCTTTTATCCCGGACTCTGCCACCACCTGTTAGCGTTACATCTGCTTTCTACCCGGTTCCCACACCTCCACCCATACTGCCCATCAGCCAGCCCTCCTGCTCTGCCCTTCACACTACCTGTGTTCCCACTGCCTACCCAACCCCTCCCCCACCCCCACCCCCCCCGTCTGTGTCGGAGCTGATCCCCCATGCTCATTTGGACTGTGTCAATTCTTTAACTGATTCTCTGTGTTCATTTGGACTGTGTTGTTTGCTGTGTTGTAAGAATAAACACTGAACTCTGATATTGGATCTCTCTCTGTTTGTTTCCTGACAGCTACAGGAACACAAACATGTAAACACAGTTTAAACACAGTTTACTTATGATGGCATAGGATCACAGGCATAGGATCCATCTTGCAGGCATTGTTGAGTGCCACACTTTACTATGTATTCTCTTTAATCATACTTTCCATCATGACACAATAAGCAGATGTGCAAACTTTTTCAGTCAAAGCTTTGCGCAGGGAGTATTCTGATTGGCAGGACTGAAATCTTGCATCTAATTAGCTAAAGAGAAGTTCCTTAAAGCAGTCAGTATTTTATTTTGTTCCTTCAGTTGTAATTATAATATTACTTTTTTTCTTAATTTATTTGAGCGTTTCCTTTCAAGAATCTTCAGGTGTAATCATTAACGTGTATGATTGCCTAATGACTTTTTTTATTGATTTTTTATTTTTTTAATGCCCTCTTTATATTATGAACAGGACTGTCCATTGATCTTAAATAAATACTTTTGCTTTGGTATCATGTCATTGTGTGAAAGGAAAGCTGTGTAGACACAGATTACTGTCTGGTAAAATCTTTTTTACAGCCTACATCTTTTAACATAAGTTTTGACAATGACGGACTCTGAAACACAAATAAATGAAGTTAAATACTATGATTATTTTTTAGAACTTTCACTGTCATTACCAGTTGAAAACACTGTTTAAATAAAAATTGTTTAATAATGAAAATTCCAGTTGAATTCAAAATAGTGGGCACAGCACAATCTTTAAGCAACAGTTTTGTAGGAAAGCCAGCTTTGTATTGTGCCTTGTTCTCAAAACAATCAATGCTAAAATGCACTAAACAAACACGTAATTCAGGATCGACGTGGCTAGGACATTCTGTAAAAATGTTTGAAGAGCTGTTTGAAGAGACTACCCTGCTTCGGTTGCTCAAACGAAAAAGGAGCTCAAGATAGATAATGCTCCAATGGAGAAAGAAAAAAAATTAAAGGCCTACTGAATCACCTCATATGCAAAGGCTTTGTTAAGGGAAGCATTAAAATGTGCTATGTGAACTTTACACTCCCTAAAAGCTCAGACAGGTACAGTGTTTTTCTTCAAATTTATAGTGAATAAGAAAATTACACTTAGGAAGAAGGAAGTAAATGGAAGTCTTAACCCAAGGAAGTCAATGTAGCTCCCTTGCAGAGGAAAGCTCTTTAAATATTATAATTCAAAGTGCCATTGCAATTTAGCAAGGAAAATGTCAATAGACTGCAGATCCTTTAAGCCATCATTGATAGTCTCTTTTCACAAATGCCTGACACTAAGCTTACAAAGATTGTAACACCACTGGATCCAACCACCTAGCTTTCCAAATTCAGGGTCTCTTATTCTCTATGAAGAGAAGGAAATCCAAAACCTGGCAACGATGTTTGTAGTATCAAGTTGAAGACTTCAGAAATTGGAAGCTTAACAATGAAAACTCAAAACAGGAGAACATGGCACAAAGCATGTCCCGGGACACACACCCCAACTGACATTGGAGGTGAGGTGGACCTTCCCTTTCTTCTTTTCTTCCTCCTGGGACGAGTGACCACCATCTCAGCCTGTTCCGGGGAGCTGCTTCGGGCATGAACGGCTCAAGAATGGACGGCACAGACATTGCTGATTCGACAGAGTGTTGGGAGGTCCTTCTCCTAAAGTGTTTTATCTTATATACAATATGTATTTTTATGTATAACCTCATATTGTTTTACATTTATTTGCTGTTCACCCCTAAAAGCTATTTTTTGTCATTACCACATATTACATGCATATTATTGTGTCACCCAGCCCTAAAAAACTGGTCATTGTAGAGTTTAAGGCACTAAGATATTAAAGACATTCCATTGTAACATTTAAACTATATGTATTTTTTAAGGTTAATGTTGTTTTTTGTTAAAAGGCAGTCCAAGTAATTCATTAGGATGCAGAATGGACTCAGAATGGATGGATTTTTAGCTAATTTGAAAGTTGATTATTCAGTAATCTTACTATGACTGCTCTTTTGGTCTGCAGTCCAAAACAAATTTGATTTACGCACTGGAGCAGACTTGCAAATATATGATGAATCCGTTGCTGAGATTAAACAAGGTGTTATCTGAGGAAAACCTCTCGGTTACGTATGTAACAATGACGTAGTCATTGTGTCAAAGTAGTGACACTAGGGGTTCGACCTTGGGAGACCAATCACTCTGCTTCTTATTTGAAAATGGCAATAAAAATTGGCCTTAAAAATAAGCCCCGATAAGAATTAATGAGTGGGATTTGCATGTCAGGCTCTGCATACACAACTCATTCAGGTTTGTGCATGTTTGAACTGAGATGTGCCCAGCTGTCAGCGGTCAGTTCACACAATGTCTTGTTCCCTCCATCAAGGAACGGAGGTTACATTCTTTACATTCTTTACTCTTTAAGCCACTCACTTGACGTTGTGTCATTGTAATGACAGTAGGGGTGCCTATGCTAAGTGTCACAACTAACTACGTTACAGCTGCTCGTAGGTATAGCGTGCATAACCTTCCTAGGTAGAGTCCATAACCTTCTAACGCACTGATAAAGTGTAAAGCTAACCGAACTGAAAAGACAGAATATAAGGCTTCTAGAAGGTCACTCCACTGATCAAATGTACTGGGATAGGGAGCTTCTTCTTGAGAGGAGAACACACTGCACTGACAACAACCTACGTATAGGGATGGTAATAAGGGAAATAAGTGGACTTAAGGGGAAGTACCACATCAGTTTATGACTACAAGTGGGACAGTTCACTCTACAAGGAAACTGTACTGTTTAAAAATACTCATATGGGCAGGGGCGGGACATTTCCCGGTGGCCTGACGGTCGTTCTGGCCTGCCGGCAACCGCTGTGCAGACGATCAGCCTGGCATGCGATAGGCTGGTGTGCAACTACGAATTAATTAACGGATCTCTCAATCTACGAATCAGGCAATGGCGGAGTGAAAATGACACCCCCACATGACCCAACGTCAGCGACGCACTGCATAATTGGCTATATCCAGAGACAGGATATATCTGACTAAATCGTGCAAAAAATGGAGCGTAAACGCAAAGGAGGAGCAGAGAGGGAGCGTATAAAAAGGAAAAAAGCCCTGGCCACAGACGCAGCAAGCTGCTGCAAAATCGCAGCCATGTTCGCCAGTAAGGGAACAGGTCGGTCAAAATTACATTTACATTATATTTATATAATAATTTGGCAGACGAACGCTTTCATCCAAATC
>JAZGTI010013751.1:0-14605 GCA_036877585.1 Botia kubotai
GGAACCACGAGCATTTCAGTTTTGCCAATGTTGAGTTGGAGGTGATGGTCCTTCATCCAACACGATATGTCCGTCAGGCAGGCTGAGATGCGAGTTACAGTAAAGTTACAGTAAAGTACAAAGTTAGATTAAACAAAGTTACAACAATCTTATACAAGCCATACAGTCATGTCATAGAGACTCCACACTTAATTGATGTGTATCATAGATACATTTATATCTGTCACTGACTCACCAACGAGCTCTGATGTTTTCACCATGAAACAGGAAGTTGTAACTCAAACCTACACAACATTCAATCTACCCTAAACTTCAGATGTCCCGTTCTGAAGACATCTACATGCCATGCATTACATTACGTTATATTCAAAGCGCCACTTGCCGACAACATGAACTGACATGTTTTACACAGCAGGTTGAATTTTGATGTTTAACTATAAAACAGGGATGCTGAAAGGCACAACAGCCTCTGTGTCCAGTTAGTAAGGCTCACAGTTACCGAGAGGTTGTTATTTGCGGAAATAAGTGGGGGAAATGAAAGGAATCATTTGAAAGGAAGAGCATATTTTTTGTTTTAGATTTGCTTTTATATTTTGTTATTTGATAAGGATTCCAATATTTTCCGCCAAAATCAAGCTGCATATGTCAGACTCTTAGAACATGAACACAAAGACTCAGTTTCCAACTACTGTGTAAGACTGTCATGCAAACCATCTACACAAGGTTTAAAAATGAAAATCGTTATTTTTCAAATATTTATGGTAATGCTATAGTCAAATATTTTCTTGTCTTTTTTTCTCATTATGTCCTTTGATTTAGGTATTGATTTAATATCTATTCAGGACCAATCCCAAGGTCAAAATCATATCAAAGCCAAAATGTTGGTATGAAGCATTTTTAAACGTACAGTGATATTACAAAAAGTATAGTTACATTATATTAGAAAATACAGATTAATAGTGACATGAATTGATTTGACAGGCCTTGGACAGTTCATGTTTAAAATAATAGAAATCCATTATGCTTAACATTTACTTCATACCAGACAGTTTCACACAGTAAATAAAAGTAAACATTTAATTTTCTAACTTTCCTGTTATGAATATTTGACCAGGAAGCAATCAATGAACTTTATTCCTGGCCACGTTGTGATGTGATAATCTTATCTGGAGAGGATCTAATGTCCTCCAGAGTTAACAATGTGTGAGTTTTAACATGGTCCTGTTGAGTGATACTGTCTCATCTGAATCCTCACACAGGAGGTTTAGGGTTCGTGATGTGACTGTGTTCTTGCCTCTGCAGTGAGAGTTACGCGCGGGTGCGAGCCGTGGTCATGACACGAGATGACTCTAGCGGTGGGTGGCTGCCTCTGGCCAGTGGGGGTCTCAGCTGTGTAACTGTCCACAGAGTAAGCCGACCGGATGCTGAGCCCACCTGTGGGCCAGATTTCCTTATCCACGGAGAGAGGCTTAAAGACAAATTGGTAAGGACAGCATCAAAGGGCAGATGACATAACTGCATGCACTTACAGGAAGTACTTGTTTGGCGCTCCTCCATAGTGCAGGGCTCTTAAAATAGAAGGCTACTGTATGATTCAGTCTGAGGTCATCAGTGAGGGGTGAGATTGAAAACCACATACCTGTTTTAAAAAAGATGCAGGTGTGTGGGAAACCCTAAAAGCAAACAATTAAAACTACAGATTTAAAGTAGATGCACATATCCTCTTGTCATAAGAGATTTTCCCACTAAATAGTTCCTGTAATAATACTATTAAATATAGTAAATATAGAAATATTTGTGTTTGAAGACCTGTATGATGTGTGTAGGCTATTTCTTTAAAGGAATCTGTATGTGAGAAACAGTGTTTTTAGTTCAGGTCTTTAAAAGCATTTTCCTCTCAGGACAGTCAGACATGCATGAGGTTTTTTATATATAGTCAGTGATATTAGCAAAGTCATTAAGACCTTCATGTCATCATCAGGTTGTGCTGGAGTGCAAAATTAAGGCAGGTCTGGAGTATAATAAAGTCAATCCCATTTTCCACCACTGGAAAATTGACAGCAAAAAATTTGGGCTCACCTTCCAAAGCCCAGCAGACGCCAGAGCCTTTGACAGGGGGATCCGGCGAGCCATGGAGGACATCAAGCAAGGTGGGTCTCTTCCATCCCCTTCAACCAGCACATGTAAGCATTGCAACAGGAAAAACTAAACAAAGGTTTCTTATGAATAATTTCTACAAAAGCTTATGTTACCAGCAAGAGCAAACAGTTCATAAACTCCAAAATAATCATTCAGCAATAGCTGGTTATCTCATTATTTTTAGAACTAGATTTGCAGAAGTCTTCTCACTTCAGGTACATACACTATATTCCCAAAAGTATTCTCTCATCTGCCTTTAGACACATATGAACTTAAGTGACATCCCATTGTTAATCCATAGGGTTTAATATGACGTTAGCCCACCCTTTGCGTCTATAACAGCTTCAACTTTTTCGGGAAGGCTTTCCACGAGGTTTAGGAGTGTGTTTATGGGAATTTTTGACCATTCTTCCAGAAGTGCATTTGTGAGGTCAGACACTGATGTTGGATGAGAAGGTCTGGCTCGCAGTCTTCGCTCTAATTCATCCCAAAGATGTTCTATCGGGTTGAGTTCAGGACTCTGTGCAGGCCAGTAAAGTTCTTCCACACCAAACTCACTCATCCATGTCTTTATGGACCTTGCTTTGTGCACTGGTGCCCAGTCATGTTGGAACAGGAAGGGGCCATCCCCAAACTGTTCCCACAAAGTTGGGAGCATGGAATTGTCCAAAATCTCTTGGTATGCTGAAGCATTCAGAGTTCCTTTCACTGGAACTAAGGGGCCAAGCCCAGCTCCTGAAAAACAACCCCACACCATAATCCCCCCTCCACCAAACTTTATAGTTGGCACATTGCAGTCAGACAAGTACCGTTCTTCTGGCAGAATGAAGAAGATCTGCTGTAGAATCCAGTGGCGGCGTGCTTTACACCAGTGCATCCGACGCTTTGCATTGCACTTGGTGATGTATGGCTTGCATGCAGCTGCTCGGCCATGGAAACTCATTCAATGAAGCTCTCTATGCACTGTCCTTGAGCTAATCTGAAGAATTCGCTGACCCCACTCTGTCATTTTACGTGGCCTACCACTTCATGGCTGAGTTGCTGTCATTCCCAATCGCTTTCACTTTGTTATAATACCACTGACAGTTGACTATTTAGTAGCAAGGAAATTTCACGACTGGACTTGTTGCACAGGTGGCATCCTATCACAGTACCAGGCTGGAAAGCGGCACATTCTTTCACAAATGTTTGTAGAAGCAGTCTGCATGCCTAGGTGCTTTATTGTATACACCTGTGGCCATGGAAGTGATTGGAACACCTAAATTCAATTATTTGGATGGGTAAGTGAATACTTTTGGCAATATAGTGTATAAAAGATGTGCAGTGCAGACAAAACTTTTGTCTCTACATATGTAATAAGTGTTGCTTTAAATAAATGTGAAAGTTTCATAAACGTATAAATGCATACATTGTGTTGTTTTTTGTTTAACTCGAACTTCTAAACAAATTTAGAAACTTTAGCATTAAAACACAGATTTATAATGTTTGTTCACAATCAAAAAGTTTTACGCTGTTTCCATGGTGACTCGTGTCTTTAAGTTCTCTGTGCATCCGCTAACTCTGGGTTATGTTCAGGAGGTTAATTAAACTAACACTTAAACTGTGTTCTGTAACCAGCATACTCAAAGTAAGCAAGGATTGGATTAATAAACCCGAGAGTTCTGGGTTAACCCAGTTAACCTTGCTTTCTGAAATACCTCACTGGAGTTTTTAACTTGTGGTTTTATTATTGAGCTGTGCCCAAGCTCCGCCCAGTCGTTCATGCCATTGAGGTTCCTTCTAGAGTGCTTCATATTTGGCTGCTTCTCAGTTATGTGGACCTCATAGATCCCCCACACTCACACCTAGAAACGTCATTAATAACAGGAGGGGTGTCATTTTCTGTAGTGTTCATCTGTTGGATTATTTGTTTGGAGTGGAATTTTCCAGCAGGGGTCTGTTGTGTAATGCAGAGCACTGCTTCTGTATTCTTCATGTGTCGTGCCAAACCGCAGTGTGTCTGCTCGCTCTGCAGCTTTGTTTCTGTGGCAACTGAGCACATGGTGCACACGGTGACCGTGGCCTGGAGCTGCTGGGGGTGTGATGTGGACCATCATTTGCTGAATAAAACCTTATCTGTCATCATTTGTCAGTCTGTAAAAGTCGTAAGCGTTTCAGTGTTAAAACAAAATATGTTAATATTGTCTATTAGAAACATAGTGATGATTCTCGCTCTAAACTCTTAACTGGAGGAACTGTTAAACACACCTGTGTATAAAACACACGTTCTGTTTTGATGCATGACTATCAATATAGCCATAAACTGGCTGCAATTTAGGTGCATTAGATATCAAAGCAGTTGCATTTTTTGCACCGTGCAAGGCACTGTGTTTGTAGGAGAAATCCAAGGAAACAGGGAGATAATCTCAAAATACACTTTTAATGACTAGAACGCAGGAGATGAGAACACAACACATCATAATCAAACTCAAACAAGGAACAAAGGACTTTAACTAAACCAGGAAGTATAAATACACAGGGAAAGTAAACTAGAAACAAGTGAAAACAATAAATAACTAGGGCAACGGAGGAGGAGCTAATGAAGAATTAATTAACAGGAAAATGACTAACAAGGAACACCAGGAAACCTAAAACACATGACATTAAGAACCTAAACATGACACTACGTAGGTGATTTTTTTCCAGAAACATTTTATGCTGGTTGGAAGTCTCTACATCCTGACCACAATGTAAAGTGGTTCAAATATATTTATATCACTATTTGCATTCTGTGGAAGGCACAGGAGAGTAAAATGTTTATCCAATCATTGCATGTGGTCTGAATGCCATGATAGGATGTCCTACTTGCCTGTTAAAATGTCTATCTGCATACCTCTGCACACTCCAATCAGTGTGTTCATGTGTGTTGGAGGAGGTGTGGCTTTGGAGACAACTCTGAAGGGAGGGATCTTATGCTTTCAAAGCTAGCCTGCTATTGCTAGCATTGTTTGTCACTTGCACTTACATTTATGCATTTGGCAGACGTTTTATCCAAGCGACTTACAGTACATTCAAGTTATACATTTTGTCAGTATGTTAGTTTTGTGTGAAATACAGTGAAATAGAGACATTTAAAGATGTTATTTAGACTGCTGTGTATTACTCTTGCAGTAGAATTGTTTATTCTGATTATTAATTCCACAGTTTATTAAATATTGGTGTTGGGAGCTTACTGCTTTAATAAAGTATCTTTAGATTGATGTCATTGAGTGTAGAATGTGATGTCATCTGTGTGTGTGATGTCACCTGCAGAGCCTCTGCATTCCAGTGATCCAGATGTACTTGAAGATCCTTCAGCTGAGGTGAGTCACGCGACAAACTCAGAGAGCTTCTCCTGTGATGTCAACACACACGCAACTGCTAGAGATGCTGCTATAGATACAGTCTCCCATACAGTGTCAAATTAGACCTGCACCTGTGGTGTAAGTGACTGTGTGTGTGTGCGTGTGTATGCACATACAGTAAGTAGTCAACCAGAATTTCTATTACAGCTACAACTTGTACACAAATGTACATTTTTTATTATCGTCATGATGTAATCATCTCCTGATGTTTTTAATTCTGTATCAGGGACAGGGAGTTTGGTGTTGCTCGTCTCTTGTGTCTTTCGCAACAGTTTCTTTCATTCATATATTAAGGGGCTAAAATTTAAATTTCTTCCTGTGGCGCTTAACCATGATCAGTGCTGCAGCAGACCCAATCACATGCCTGTTGCTAGGCAGCAGGAGAGATGCAGAGAATGTGTCACCATGGTGATTTGGACCCACATTTAGTCAGACACTTCTCATATGGCAGCAGCTGACTCTAGTGTGAGGTGTCTAAAATCTCAGCACTGTGGTGGTCATGTTTGTTTAAAAGAACAAGCTGTCGGTTCTGTTTGCTTCACCACTGACAAAGATTTGTTCTGAGAGTTCATGTACAGTCTTTGTAATAATCTCACTGTTGCGTCAGAATGACGTCTGCTGCTACATAAACAGACATAAGCTGTCAGTGTACACTGACTCAGAATTCTACCTACCTACCTACCTGTCTGTCTCTCTCTCACTGTCTGTCTGTCTCTAATTGTCTGTTTGTCAGTCAGTGTCTCTGTCTGTCTCTCTCTCTCACTCTCTGTCTCTAGCTATCAGTCTCTTTGTCTATTTGTCAGTCTGTCTCTTTCTGTCAGTCAGTCTTTGTCATCTATATGTCTAAAACTCTAATATTAGGGATGTACATCTATATGTCTAAAACTCTAATATTAGGGAGTACAGGAAGAATAAAGGCTGTATTCCCATTAATCATCTGTTAGTTACTGCAGGAGAGTCATTACTAGAGCAAACCAGATGTAAACTGCCAACATTACATGTGTGTGCAGGTGGCTTTCAGTTGCATTATTCGTTGCAACTAAATTGTGATATTTTCTCTTTTTCTTGGTTGTAATGCAAAATGATTTATCAGCAACACCCAACAGTACTGCAGTACCACTCCTGCATTTAATAGGTGTTATTCTATTCAGTTGGGGTCACAATTCAATTTAAAAAAACATTCTCTGTTTTGAAATAAATTGCTGTGCTCTATACAGTTAATTTTTTCTAAGCCCTGGAATATGTAATGTGTTGTCAAATGAAAGTGAAGGGACTGGATCTATATGTAGATCAAAAGTGTTTAACAATTCCAAAAGAAGTATATTACATGGCCATAAAACAAAAAAATAATAAAATGAACACAACATACATATACACACACCACATACGCGGATGCACAACATACTCGGTCACACTCATTTATTTTCTGGGCTGAGAGCGCCCCCTGCTGAGTATTTTAAGCACAAACGTAAACATTTTTTAGACTGTAAAACAATATACATATCAGTGTAACTGGTTATTTCTTTTGTTTATTTTAATTGCTCTTGCTACAGTGCCTTGCAAAAGTATTCATACTCCTTGAACTTTTCCACATTTTGTCACATTACAACCACAAAATAAATGTTTTTTGAGATTTTATGTAATAGACCAAAACAAAGTAGCACATAATTGTGTGGAATGAAAATGATACGTGGTTTTCAAAATTTTGAGCAAAAATATCTGAAAAGTGTGGTTCAACTTTGGTCTCATCTGACCAAAGCACCTTCTTCCACATGTTAGCGGAGTCCCCTACATGACTTGTGGCAAACTGCAAACGGGACTTCTTATGTCTTTCTTTCAACAATGGCTTTCTTCTTGCCACTCTTCAATAAAAGCCAGATTTGTGGAGTACACAACTTATAGTTGTCCTGTGGACAGATTCTCCCACCTGAACTGTAGATTTCTGCAACTCCTCCAGAGTTACCATGAGCCTCTTTGCTGCTTCTCTGACCAATTCTCTCCTTGCTCGATCTGTCAGTTTAGGTGGATGGCCATGTCTTGGTAGGTTTGCAGTTGTGGCATACTTGTTCCATTTTTGGATAATGGATTGAACAGTGCTCCTTAAGATGTTTAAAGCTTGGGATATTTTTATAACCTAATCCTGCTTTAAACTTCTCCACAACTTTATCCCTGACCTGTCTGGTAAGTTCCTTGGTCTTCATGATACTGTTCACTAGTGTTCTCTAACAAACCACTGAGGCCATCACAGAACAGGTGTATTTATACTGAGACTAAATTACACACAGGTGGACTCTGTTAACAAATCTGGTGACTTCTGAAGGCAATTGATTGCACTGGATTTTATTTAGGGGTATCAGAGTACAGGGGGCTGAATACAAATGCACGACACACGTTTCAGATTTTTAAAATTTGAAAACCATATATCATTTTTGTTCCACTTTACAATTATGTGCTACTTTGTGTTGGTCTATCACATAAAATCTCAAAAAAATACATTTAAGTTTGTGGTTGTAAGGTGACAAAATGTGAAAAAGTTCAAGAAGTGTGAATACTTTTGTCTTGTGTGAATACATGTGTCACTGTATGTGACACGTGTACATTTATTCCATGTAGTGCAGTAAATACAATCCTGTAAAATAAATACAGTAAAATATAGCATCAGGAAAGTTTACTAGTTCTCTGCTGGAATGTTGATGTTTTTGGGACCTGTTCAGAGTTTATATGCTGAATTTATAGTTTGCTCTGATTTATTTTTGCTGTGATAGATAAAGCAGGATTCTGTTTCAGTGAGAGAGATCTCTCCTCGAGGAATCTTGTCCTCTGAACCTTTTCGTGGCTCTTACGTGCGGGCTGTGCCCTTTGATGAGGGCCTCACCCCCAGCCATCACTACCTGCCCTCACAGGTATGTGCAGCTAAAACCTCTGACCTGACTTTAAGTAAACCTGTGTTCTGCATTTTTTGGTCATTGACATAATGTTAATGGAGTGTCAGTGGGTGTTGATGTGGCCTAGGCAGAATCTCTGGTAACAGGAAGTCTCTGCAAGACGTTTTACTTCTGTCCATGTTGACAGGTCTCCTTCAACTCCACACGTCACGTCAGCTTTCACATGGATGAAGAGGAGATCATTCGCATCAATCCCCGCAAGGATGTTCTTATTCGAGGCTATGAGGACTACCGGCACCCTGTCCTCTGGAAGCGAGACGCCGAGCATGACGACCTGGACTACCCCCCTGCCTTCTCCAAGCTGGGTGGTAAGAAGTGTGAGTATTTGTATCCTGAGGGCCCAGAGGCTCTTGGGAGCAAAGACTCTGTTAAGACTCAGCAGCCCTTAACTCTCCCGATGACCAAGACGTCTCGCAGGCGTCACGAGGAAGGTGAACGCTCTCGCTGCATTTACTGCCGCGAGATGTTTAACCACAAGGACAACTGGCGGGGTCAGTGCCAGGATGCCCCTGACCCCATCAAGCAGTGTATCTATAAGGTGAGCTGCATGCTGTGTGCTGAGAGCATGCTGTACCACTGCATGTCTGACTCTGAGGGAGATTTCTCAGACCCGTGTTCCTGCGAAACAAGCGAGGAGCAGTTCTGCATGCGCTGGCTGGCCCTGCTGGGTCTGTCTCTCTTGGCGCCCTGCCTGTGCTGTTACCCACCCTTGCGTGCCTGCCACCATTGCGGAGAGGCGTGTCACTGCTGTGGGGGCAAACACAAGGCTGCGGGGTGAGTGCTTCCCTCGCCGACAGAAGCAGCTGGTGTTTATCATTCACCTCAGACGGGTGAAGCACTCCTGGCCGTGGCTGACACAGGTGATCAGACTGCGTCACGAGAGCTCTTAACATGAGTAGGAAACAGACAAGCTTCATTTCACTAACAAAAGAGACAAAAGCCGCCTCCACAGTGTGGAACTGTGTGAAGAAACATTGTACAGAGAACAACTGATTCTGTTAAATAAATAGTAAATTGTGCTTAAAAATCATATACTGTGTACTAAAAGGGATTTTAGTTTTTTGCTTTGTTGTGAATTTGCAGTGATTAATGTCTTTTTGTTTTGACGCAACTGTAATTATTATACGAAAGTGCAAAAGAGATTTTTTCCCTTGGAAAAAGTTTACCACGCAACTCAAAAGGATACATTTACTGAATCATGGTATAAATACATCACTGTGCTGTTGGACACAGTAGTAATATGTATTTTGAGACAGCAGTTGAATATATTTACAGGAATACAGATTCATCTTCTGGGTTCATCCTCAGTGTTTGTTAAAGGAGATTCATCACTTACAATAGAATGAACTGAATATTTCTGCATTCTGAGACTCTTCAGTGGTTTTAAAAGCATGTGCTGCTTCTGTCAAGCTTCTATATACATCAACCCCATGGACAGTTTCGAACCCTGAACACAGAGTCACTAGACACACTGCAACATAACTGCTAGTGTAATATAAACCTTTATTTTACTTTATTGAACCTTAACCTTTACTAAAAATCTGACATTTTAACAAACGTGGTGTGTATCTGACATTAACAAATTCCTGTGTATTGATGTGAGTGTTGGTTTATTTGTGTTGGTCTCAGTATAACACAGATGATTGATTGACAGGTGTCACACACATCAGCACATTTGACTTTCTATGCAACTATTTCTATGAGCTCATCAACCTCTACAGAAACACGTGAAAACACTCAGTGTAAATGCGTGACACTATATTTAAGCAGTGATTTCTTGTCTTTGTCACTGCTGTGGTGTATATTGTGTCTAAATTGACGAGAATTATGTGCAAATGTCACCTTTTAATATTATTTCACATTGAAAATAGCGGATGATGACGACTGAGTGTTTAATAGAGATTATCTCTAGTTTTGTATTGCTGACAAAGTAAAGGAAATGTATGTATGTGGCGAGAATGCAAAGCTTGTCTTATGACGCTGCTAGAAACAATCACTAATTTGCATTGCAAGAATAGAATTCAGCTATGAATGACTGTTAAAATATGATATAGTTCTCTATCATTTAACTTGGATGACACATTTTCTTTTATATTTTCTGTATTAATGTTTTGTGTTGCCTTTTCCTCTCAGTGGATCTTTGCTGCGTTCAGTGTTTCAGGAGGTGACAGATTTCATTTGATGGTTTTGTTTGGCCTTGTGTGGAAAGTGCTTTGTTATCTTTTGTAGCTCATCTGTGTGTCACCGGTTTAATCATGTGCTGCTACTGTTATTGCTACTTATTTATATCCTCCTTTATCTATGGAAATCTAACTGTAGAATAATGTACATTTTTCACTGTTTCTAGGTTCTGAGTTTGTGGTGATGCTGGTTCAGTGTTCAGCAGTAATATTGTGTTTTTGATAGTTGCAGTATCGGTGATATTCTGTCTCTTCTGACCCTAATGAAGTGCCTCACAGCCCTTATAACTCTGCTTCACATCTACAGTCTGTATTATAGTATTTCTATCATGCTTTAAATTGCTAAATATATTTATAGTTCAGTAACTCATAGTTGTAACTTCTGTTTACAGATGTAGCTTGTTACTTTCGTAAATATACTATGTAAATATGCATACAAATGTTTGTAACTGTTTTTATGTTACACCATATACACTTATTACGTCAATTAACATTACCATAATAAAAAGGTCCATTTAAACTGATGCCTGTGTGTGCGCATGTGTGTGTAGAGAGGGGGGTCCTGGTATTTCCTGCGTTATAGGGCCCAAATGTCTCCACAAGTATAGTAATACCAGCCAATTTTGACCTTGTGGAGACATTTTTAGGGCCCTGTGACTAAAATAAGCTTATAAATCATACAGATAGATGAAAATCTGAAATGGCAGAAAGTTTTGTGTGATGGTTAGGTATATGTGTAGGGTTAGTGTAGGTGGATAAAATATACAGTTTTTACTGTATAGCAACCATTAGATCTATAAAACCCAAAGTGTGTATGTACAGGTTTATATTTGTTAGGGCCAAATGTCCTCACTAACATAATGAAATATGACAATCAGGCACTTTACTGGTCCTCACCAAATTAAAAGGCTCATAAATCTGAGTCTGAGTGAGGGAACTTCACACAAGTACAGAAACATTTTACACATTTTTGTTGTGAATACATTGGCCGAATGGCACCCGTAAGCCCTTGTGGCTTTATTTCATATTACATACAATGAATAAAAGGTAAATAAGTGTTTTGCGAATGTGGCAGAATAAGTGCTTCTTACCGACTACCTGAACCAGGCACCCCGCAGCGTTTCAATGTGGCACACTGCAGGTCGAGAGCCCAGGTGGAGATGACCATAGGCCTGTTGAAAGCATGTTTCCAGTGTCTACATCACCTCAAGGTAACCTCTGAGAGGGCCTGCGGCATTATTGTGGCATGTGTTGTTCTCCATAATATTGCCATTCATAGGTCTGCACTAACGTAATCTCAAATTATCATAAACACAAATTTGGTGTGCTGCCTGGGGGGAGGGCTCTGAGCTCAGAATTTGGCCCAAACCCAGAGTACTTCCCCCAACCTTGACTGAGGTAGATACCAACCAAGAATGAGGTGAGGTGAGGGTAGCTGCAAAACTGTTATGGAACAGAGGTGAGGGATGGATATATACACACACCCCTGTGCAATGATTGGTTGAATTACATGACCGTGCTCCTCCCGAACTTTGTTAAATTTCATTTTATTAAAAAACCATCCATCCTAGCATGGAAAGGTAGCCCACATATATATCCCACAATTTTGTCTCTGATTAAATCAACCACCACCACAGCTGTTATAAACACATTATTTACAATTTATTTGTAAATTTACATTATTGTAATTATTTACATTATTTACACATTATTTAAATTTATTTATATATTTAAATACAATTTATTTACAACTTTATTTCCTAAAAATACAAAAGCAACAGTTATTGTTCTTCCTGTTAGATTTTAATATTCTTCCAGTAATTGGTTCGATTCACCCGTGACCACCTAGCTTGTATTTCACATTCTCGATTTCCAGATCTGCCTTTTGGAACTGGTGGCCAAATCTATAATTTCTTTAGTGTTTTTTATAAGAGGTTTATATAACTCAACTTGTAACTGAAAATGCTCCTATTTTGGAAGAGGAGATGGAGTATTAATGGAAAATACTCTTCTCTGCATCAGTCAGAGGTGGTGGTGCAGATCCTTCCCCCATTTTGTCAGCCTCTACCTTCTTTCTGTTGGCTGAGTAGAAGTCAAATGTTAATTAGCCTAATTAAGAAACTTAACACTTTAGATGAGAGAACATGTAATTGTGTGAGAGCAGCATTAGCCCTATGTAGAAAAGCTGCTGCACATTGAAACAGACATTGAATGATATTTAGTTTATTATTAATGTCAAGTGTTTGTGGTCTACAACCATGAGCCTTTTAAGCTTAAAAACATTATTTATTCAGGGACGGCTTATTTCATTTTTAACTGCTGCCATGTTCTTTTTATGCCCGTGAGATTGCACCTGCATGAAAATAAATATTAGGTTAAAAAACACAGTTCTGGCAGTTTTTACCTCTGATAATGATTAAAAATTAAAAGTATGCATTGACTCAAGGAGCAATTTTCTCCCACGCCAACTCTCCACCGCTGCAGCAGTTACTTTTCTTGGGAAAAATATATTCTCTGTAAACCCGCAGCAGCACTTCTAATTCAACTAGTGAAAAGTATGCACCCCTTTTGTCCCCCCATGTGTGGTTGCCATGGTAATTCATAATATTGGCACTCAATTAGTCATGGCTTTTTATAGTTGTGGTGCACCTTTGTGAAGTTGGCCCCCCACCCAACACTAAACGTCGGCAAAATAGTCTCAGTCGTTTGTGCTGCAAAAAATTTTGTTTGTGCTCCAACATGCTCCAAATTCACCCCAAATAGTCGCATTCGTTTGTGCTGGTTTGTGCCGGTGAAAGTTTCGTTTGTGCTGTTTCTGTTATTAAAATATTACACATTAAAATTATGGGCGATGACGTTACCAGCCCCCCCACATGCTCCAAATTTATCCAAAATAGTCTCGTTCGTTTGTGTTTCGTTTGTGCTCCGTTTGTGCCGGTAAAAGTTTTGTTTGTGCTGCTTCGGTTTTTTAGATATTATAATAATATTAAATTATGGTTTTCTGAGGTCATGCAGCCCATCTGCATGCTCCAAATTCAGCCCAAATAATCTAGTTCGTTTGTGCTAGTTAAGTTTCGTCTTGCGGTTGTTGTTTTTTTAAATGTCATACAGTGAAGATAATAATAAGGTAAGATTCAGACAGCAAACCAAATCACATTAAATACTGGCATTCACCTTACTGTTACATTTAACTGTTAACACTGTTACGTTTACAAAATGCAACGGACTCAGAGTCAGTGGATCACAAGATGTGGGGAATGTAACACGAATTCAAAGGTAAGTGTTGTCACTTTTGTTATGTAAACAACAATACATCTTGTCATACACTGTTTTGCATGTAAGGCAGAGCCGCTTATTTATGTGCGATTCGTCACTCAAAACACTAAATATTTGTTTAGAATAAGTTAAGATCCACATGCTTGAAAATCCCCTCGTTAATAAAATAGTTAAACCATGGTTGTCACAGATTAACCATGGCTTTGCTACACTAACCATAGTTTAACTATATTATTTGTTGTAAAACTGAATATACTATTTGAATACCATTTGAATGTACCAAAAACAGAATTGTAGTACAGCAGCATATATATATGTATGTATGTATTGTCACGGGTGAAGAATCACGCAACAAGGCAGGCTGGTGCAAACAAACCCCAGAGGGTGGATTTATTATCCAATAGTGGTGTGGTGCAGATGTGAGCCAGCCGGAAGGCTGGGGCGGCTGGTGTGGCTGGTGTGGCTCGTGCACGGTGTCTCGTGTTGTGGCGAGAGTGCGCGTTCGTGCGTGCTCCCCAGTGCGGCTTAAGGTCACTCGCTGTGCTCTGTAAAGAAGAAACAAAAGAGACGTTACGACCACGAACATCACCTCCAGACTTCGCTCTCTCGTGGGCGAGAGATCGCGGCTTTAAAAAGCCGCGTGGTGATGCGGTGCAGCTGTGACCAGTCCGCCGGTGATGAG
>JAZGTI010013752.1:0-14605 GCA_036877585.1 Botia kubotai
CGTTGTTAACGCCATGCTCTAACCACTGAGCTACAGGAAAGCCTATATATATAATATATAACATTTTCTTTCTTTTATGACAGTAAATGCTGTATAAACCTCAACAGCATTGTATCTGATCTCCCAGCATTTAGCTGTGTACAGGAAGCATTTTCTAACAGAAACATTACTGTAGCAGCTGTACTGGGATCATATTTCACCTAAAGACAAGCTTCTCAAGATAAACACTTTTAGAGTCAATATACTGAAAAAGTATAGTCTGGATTTTTCATCATACATAAATCTAGATTATTATGCTTTAGACACTATGTTTCTCTTTGTTGTTCACTGTTTTCATGTTTACTTTACCTTTACATTCTGATTCCAAAAACAAATCAGTTTAACTCAGTTTTTCCCATTTCCGTGTTGCTGTTTTCTGTCCTGTTACTGGTGAAAAGGCATGCCTTTCCTACCCTTATAGGTAAAAAGTCAATATCACTTGATTGTCTGACAGCCAGAGAAATGAATCATGATAATGATTAAAGAACAGCAATTTACTAACAAAAATAAAACGTACTAATACACAGTTAAGCAACTTTAATAAATAACAAAAGGCAAAAATGAAAACAATTCATATGCACTAATATTTGTAAACAAGAATGGAACAAGAAAGTGTTAATATTACAACGGAATGCAGTATTATAGCTGTATATTGTGTTAATCTTGTAAACAACAATGGTGGCTCCGTTAAATGTACATTTGCTATTCGATTTGCAGGCACTTTAGTGTCCATAAATATCTGATGGCGAATATGAAGTAACCTGATCTAAGCAAATTTGCCCTTACCATTGCACAGATTAAACAGTACAGCAAGAAGCAGTGCAATGGAGGTTCAGGGTAGAGATGCAGAGAAAATTCTTTTGTTGGTGATATCATTTGAAGTTTTTCATGAAACGCCACTTTGACTTTATTTGACTTCCATTCTAGATACAGTAGAAATAAAATACAATACATAATTAAACAAAAGAAAGCTTGACTGAGAAAGATGTAAAAGAAGGTGTAATAGGAAACAGGAGAAAGAATAAGAAAATAAAAAATGGCCGGCTGAGGGTATAAATAAAAACAGCTTTGCGCCATCCAGAGAACCATTAGGCCGGCTATATACTAAAATTCCCCCCAGTTCTGGTCTGCCTATTTGGTGGTGTGACTATCTTGGCTCACCACTTTGACCATTGTTTTTAACTGTCTATTTTACTGCCTCTGTTTAACATTTAAAATAATTTGCACTGTTCTACCATGTGGATGAACCCTGCAAGCTAACTTTACCTGTTGTCCTGGTTTCCAAAGTCCATGCTCCATCTGCCATTCCTCTAACCTCCACTTTCTCTTCATCTTCCCACTTTTTGGAGTGATCCTCTTTGTATCTTTCACCACAAATAGTCCTAAGACTGCCTTCGCTGACTGAACATCCAATTTGTTGGAAAGCTTTGGGTTCTGCTGGACAACTGTCTAGCATGTTCAGGTGGCGCATTTCCCTAAAGAGGGACAATGAGGCAGGAGTTGGTGGTGGATGGAGAAAAGATGCTTGTGCTTGGGAAGTATATTCCCAGCCATTCCCATCAATCTTCTCTCGTCTCCATTTGAGGTTGTACAGGAAATCAGGGTCTGGGGTCACAACAGTTGGATCAGGTTCTGGCAGAACAGGGACTGGTGGGGAACTCTGTTTGCTTCTGTTGCGTAGTTCTTTAAAGGTTGTGACTTTTGATCCTGACGTTGCTTTGTGTAACATGCCATCATTGGATGATTTTCGCATCTCGAGGGGTGGAGACTCTGTATCTGGGGTAAAGGCTATCAGCCAGTCAAACCTATCTGGACGAGAGGCATTGGCAGGTACAGTGCATGGCTTGCCAGGAGGAAGTTCAGGAGGATTAGAGACTATTGGTGGACGAGGGGGCAAAGGTCGTGGGGGAGGGGGAGGAGGGGTGTCAGAAAGTACTGAAGAATAATCTAAATTTCCAAAGCTAACATTTCGGACATTTGTGTTCCTAAGATCAGTACAGTAACATGAGTTGGGAGATAAGGTGGCATTGGATACAACGCTACAGCTGCAGCTATAATTACAGTTTCCACCATTTCCCTTACGCCGTCTTGCCATTTCAGTAAAGGACGTTGTTCGGTTTTCTTCTTTCTGTTCATCTTTAGAGAGGTTTTTTTCACTGATTATATCTAATTTCTTCACACTTGAGGACCTGTCTTTACCAAAGCTAGTTCCCTCATGCAATCTTAAATCCAACCCCTGATCCACTTCTTCTTTGTGTGTCTTGCTTACTTTAGGTTCTTTCATCTGAAAGACATCAGATATCACCTGCTTCTCATTTTCCAGAACCACATCTACACAGACACCCAACTCTGGACTGAGTTTAAGCAATTCAGCTTGAGTGAGGCCTGCCAGGGCAAGCAACTTTCGAATTTCTACATCCAATGCATGAAAAGATGGAGGGGGTGAAAGTGATGCTGGAGGTGGAGGTGGAATTGTTGGCAGCGTGGCCAAGGTAGGTGGAGGTGGCAATGGAGGAGGTCTGGAAGTTGGAGGTGGAAGGGAGTGAGGAGTCTTTTCTCTTTCAAGTTCAGCAAGCCTCTGGGCCTCTAGACGAGCCTTATGACGTCTTCTAGGAGGAGGAATGGGTGGTGTGGGGGTGGTAAGAGTGGACGAGTCTGTATTTAGAGTAAAATAGGGCACAGGCTGGGATGGAGGAGGAGGAAGGGCAGGCGGCTTCGAGGCTAAGGGTGAAGATGACAGTGTAGGCGATGTAGGAACAGACACGCAAGGAACAGCTTTATTGGTGGATGAGACTGAAAAGGCATGTCCGCTGAGATTCTTGTACATGTGTGATTCTGGGTGGGCACTCACATGTCTTTTTGGAGGTTTTGGGGGCCTGGGAGGGGGAAGAAGTTCCAGTGGTGATGGAGCCAGAGAATCAGGGGTTTCATCAAGGTCAGAAGGGGCTGTCAGGTCCACCCCTGCATCATAAAATTCCTGGGAATCACATGATTTGTTGTTTTTATACAATTTCCATGGCATGTCAATATTGCCCATTTCATCTAAAGTTCCGGGGATATCCTCATTATTAAAGTCCACTTCTTCTTCCTGAGGTTTCACAAGATATTCCAATTTAATTTCTTTGTTGACTCTCTGAAGATTCTGTTGGTGATCCAGCCTATCTCTGACAATCAGCTCATTGTCCAGTTCCCAGTGTGCCACCTGGGCAATACGATAGAACAGATCTACTTTGCCCAAGTCTTCTATGGAGTCTAAAAAATTAAGGAGATCAACTTTAATGCACTTTCCTTCTTCTGTTCCCTTTCTGTCTGTGTAGTCAGGAGAGGGAGAGGATGGAGCTGAGGGATAGCCTTCATCAGTAGAGCAAGGAGAAAATACCAATGGTGGTCTTGCCAAAGTGTTGTGATCTATTGGTAAGACACTAGACTTAAGAGTAGGACAATGGAAAGCAGGTGAACAAGAAGATGGACAGTCTTCAGGGACCTCTTGGTCCTGGGATGACAGTGAAAATGTATCAGGGCAGTCACACTCCAGATCAGAGCAGCTGCTAATGGATGTGGAAGAAGATGAGGTAGAGGATGTAAGAGAGAAGTCCAGCATGGATTCTGGGCAATTGCAGCAAGAAGGAACAAGAGTATCATCATCTTCGTCATCATCATCATCAGCATTGCCATTACCATTCACATCAACATTGCCATTCACATTTACACTGCTGTCACCAATCTTTGGATCATCTCCATCTTTTTCATCCAAATTGCCATTGTCTTCATCTTTCTCCTCCACTGAGATATGAGGCTTTACTTCTGGCTTGCACTCGTCTTCTTTGAGGTCTTGTTTTAGAAAAGCAGGTTTATCCTTGTGAGGTGGTGGTGGTGGTGGTAGCTTCATTTGTTGCCTTATGGTTACAGTGTTATTGTTGTTATGGTTGTGATTAAAAAGGCTGTTACTATCCTGAGGTGAATGGCCATCACAACACAAACAAGGTAGGCTGGGCTCATTGCAGTTAGGATCTACACCTGGGGCAAGGTTTGATACAGTGTGTTCACTTTTTGGTTTTGAGATTGCTGGTATTGCATGAGCACCATTCCTCTGTGGCCGCACCACTTTGGGCTGAACTACTGGGGCTCGTGCATTTACACCGGGGCCCTTTAACCTGGAAGACTCAGGTGGTCCCCGAGTGCCATGGCGATGTGATACTGTATTAATGTTTTTGTCCTCCCTCTTGGTCCACTGACTTGGTTTTGTCCCTGTGTGCCTATTATCAAATCTGCGGGAACGAGGGGGCACAGATGGACGAGAGGAGGGGTGCATGGTGGGATGGTTTTATGTACTTATTTGTTTTTTATTTCTCTAAGAAGTCTGTTAATATATGGACATCTTGGATGAATCCTATTAGTATCTGAAATATAAAAAAAACATCTGTCAATATCAAGACATACAGGTTTATACAAAATACAGGTTTATACTAATATATAGCATAAAATATTTTTGTTATTATACCAATAATACCAAATATACCAATAATAAAAGTTGTTTGAAAGACAGGCAATGCTAATAAACATGGCCGATTGATTTACAATTAGCTACCGTCAGTGTCTATCAGTCAGAGCAATCTTTACATTATCCCCACAATAAAAATTTGATTAGGTCTACAGCAGAGAGAGTACGTTAGGCTATACAAAGTCTATATAAAATAAGGTAACGAACAAGTATTTTCGCAACATCTACACTTAACACACACATATACACTTAACACATTTAGAAATTTCGCTGTAAGTTAAAATCTATTTCTCAAAAAATGTACCAGGTGAAGCAAAAATCACAGCAATGACTAACGCTTTTCTCTGCTGTGCACACACACGGTGGGCAACGCACTGCTCGCAATGTCCTTGGATACAGAGGATGTAAATCTAGGCCTAGTCCGCGCGTTATAAAGAAGGATTGATTTTAATATCTTTTAAACATCACGTATTGTTATAAACCGTAAATTATTAGTTTCTGTATACGCCGTGACTAATGTTAAATATGTATGAAGTGTATTGAAAGGAAGTCTAATACGATGGGATGATACATGTATCAAATCGCACATCCAACACAGGCGTTTTAATGCACTGTAAAAATAAGAACCGAACTATTATTATTTTTCACCGGTAAACGTTTGTGATTTGGCTTTGATGCACGTTGCAAAAATAATTGATCCATCATAAAATGAACAATAACACAAATGTAATACGAGAAACCTTACCTCATTTTCGGAAGGATAGAAAAGAAGCGTTCTGCTTGCTCTTTATCTTTATTACAGCGTACGAACCACATCTCCAAAAAAAATTATACGCCGTTATTCTCCTTCCTCTGTCTATCGCTCCGTCATTTAGCCCTCCCTATCATCCCATCCATGTGACCACACCCCTCAGCAGCATCCTTCAGTCTTCTCTTGACGCTTGCTGACTGCTGTGCTGTGTAGGGAAAACGGGTCAACTTTGCACTTTTACTAAAGCTGGCCTTTGGTCAGTGAGACTGAGGTAAAACTAACAGGCCAAATTCTAATCCAATCACATCTATAACAGAACCAAAGCAAAAATGACAACTCTGAATCCCATATGTTCCTAGGTTAACATTATTGAAAGCCGTAAAAGGCTAGGTTATGTGCTAAACTGTAGCACAACAGTCTACCCTTTGTAGACTGCTTTTGCAGAAATCAAAACAAGTATACACAGAAATATCTCTTAGTCTTATTGGGTGTGGGCATGTAGTAAGTTTTACATTTAAAATAGAAATACACAAATATAATGAATGCACTATTCCATTTCAATATTCTAAAGTATTTTGCTTATTATCTACAGCCAGCAAAAGTTTACATATTTTAAATAGTTAAATACATTAAAGTAATTTTAAGCATTCTTGATTTTATGACTAGGTAGCTTCATCAATAGACTTGTGTCATAACACGACTACAAAAAAATAATAGCCTTTCCTACATTTAAAAGCAAAGCTTGCATTTAGATAAGTTGAGCCACTTGTATATTTTGCATTTAGCAAACTTTATCACACAGCCTCCACAGTAATAATAATCATTTTTATTCAAATTGATTTTCATAGGAGAAAACATGTATTCTCTCAATTAGCTATACACAATTGGCCATTTCTATAAAGACAATTAAAGAACAAACTGTAAAAATAAAATTGTGTTGTTTCCTAGACTGTGTTCACCCAATCATTCTAAAATCTATTCTCTTACACAAACACATTCATTCTAGTACCTCCTAATACACAAGGACATTTAAAAGCACTTTTAAAAGCACAAGTTTTAAAAGCACTTGGCCGTCTATAATCCCACAGTAATGTTTACAGCAGTGATGAAGACAGTAATTACTGGACAAGTGAGAAAGAAACCGTTTGTCCAGGTTTTACAAAAACAACATAACAGATGTTCTAAATAGTTGAGTAACATGCCATCCAATCATATTATGCATCTATAACTGCATGCACAGAAAACCAGTAGTTTTCAAATAATCACAATTTACTGATTGTGTTTTACTGAATATTTTTATTTAATTTTATTTATTTATTTAATTTTAAGTATTTCTAAACTCTTGTGAACATATTTAAAAGGCAGATAGTAGTCAACCACTAAAATCCCTCCCATGCATTTCACTGACCCAAGTTTGTGTGCCTCCAAAATCCAAAACTTAAGTCAGGATCCCTTTTGAAAGTCCTTCCTGTTCACAGATTCACGTCATTTGTTTCTCTTATAGATTTTCTTAGCAAAATTAAGAAAAACTGCATGGGGCAGGTTCTTGGCATGAAGCTGGATGAGTTTTTGAAGGCGCTGGTAACTTTCCTCCTCATATTGATAGTATCGGATAGGCATTTCCAGAGTATCATACAAAGCCTTGACCCTTTCAACACTTTCCGCATCACTACGGCCATAACACGCCTGAGGGAGAAGATAGTTTAGATCAGATAATAGTGAACTCTACCACATTACCACCACTGGCTTTGATTTAAGGGTGGGGTGTGCAAGGAGGTGTGGGAGATTGTCCCAATATTTTTCACCTCTAGTTCTGCCCTCTGCTCAGGGGTCATGATGCCCAGTGCCATCACCACTAGCCAGCTGCATTTGTTGTCCTGGATATCTGTGCCGATCTTTCCGGTCACTGCAGGGTCACCATAGCAATCAAGGTAGTCGTCCTGTTAATGACAAACATGTTCCAAGTCCACTGGGAAATGGAAAAGTCAGATTTTATATCTGTGGATACAAAGTGTCCCTTTAAAGTCATACCTGTATCTGAAAAAACTCTCCCATCTCAAGCAAAATTGTTTTAGCATTATTGTGTTCAGTCTCATTCTTAATTCCTGCCTGTAATGAACGAAGAAAAAAACAACCACAAAAAGATTTATTTAGAGTTAAAAGCATTAAACATACACCACAACACACAAGTAAAACACATGCTAAACTCACCATGTACATGGCTGCAGCTACAGGGAGGTAAAAGGAGTAGAATGCAGTCTTGTATTTCACAATGGCTTTGTATCTGAGACAAACACACTGTAAATTAGTAAACAATATTCAATGGCAAATTATATTTTGTTTGATAATTTGTTTTAAGATTGTGGTTGGTCTGGAGCAGGGGTGTTCAGTCTTGCACCTGGAAAATCACTGTCCTGCAGAGTTTAGCTTTGAATCTAGTTACATCTGTCTGTAATTTTCTAATAATTCTGAAGACCCTCTAATTAAACCCGTTCCATTTACCCTTCCGTACACCCTCAGTCTCACCCTCACCTCTCCATGGTAAAACGGTCAAGATCAACTTTGTGCGGTGGTGCAGTCATCAGATCCAGCGCTTGACCCAACTCTGTCTGGAAAGATGTCTTGAAAGAAGAAGACTCATGTTTGAGACGGTTTACCACTGTCTTCAAGTTAAAAAAATTGTGCGACTTGTGAAGTTAAATGCCATGCAATGTGTTGTTTAGTATCTACGAAACAGTATGCAGCTAACACAATACATGTGAGATGAAAGCTGTTTCATAAATTTGTATGGATGTGTGCAACAATAAGTTTAAATGTGTTACCTCTGTAAAAAGCTCCAGCAGATGAACATAGTAGTGTTGTTCTCTGCAGTGTCTGCGAAGAAGGCGATAGATAGCCCCCTCCAGAAGAAACGCATCATTAATGGCATCCAGACCGATACCATCCTACAAACACATCAGAGATTAGCACAGAAATAAAAGACTTTACACCAATGATATCCACTTATAAATACTTACGCTTATTCTCTATATTATATACTTACTGTTATTTCAAATCTACTACTCTGATTCTTTATTCAGTTCAAAACTTAATGGATTTATTAAAATTCACTGAATAAAGGTAACATTCTCTACCATTTTCAGTATTTATACAGAGACTTATATGAAGGATCAGACACATCTTAGTTTTAAGAGGACAAAGTGCCACATTGCAGAGAAGCATTGTACTTGTAAAATACACAATGGAAATCACTAAGAACATGAACTAGAAATGGTTAAGAATGTAATTACATACGATTGATGTGCACCTATGTAATTTTTAGCACCATCAACATTAATCTCACAAGCAAAAGCTAATCACCTTCTTATACCAACACGGTTGACCCCTTCGTGTCACAGATGCATCCATGATGTCATCAGCCACCAAGAAGAAAGCCTGAAGCTGTGGACGAACCAAAAAGTGAGAAAGATTACATTCCCTATGTTCTAATGCTATAGCATAACAGTCCCTTCGTTGGTAGACAACTATACAGCAATTATCACTAAGACCAATCAACCCCATCTTTACACACCAGTTCAATGCACCATCCAACTAAAAGTGCACGATGAACTTCATCAGGTGACAGCTTGGATGGTGAGACCAGCTCCCGCAGAGAACCAATCACAGACAAGCCTCGATTTCTCTTGCCTCCAGGGGCATTGTACCGAAGCACCTGTGGATAAATGACTTACATTTTAAAAAAAAAACACTGACAAATACACATTCCTCAAACCTTAGTTCAGGGAAAAATACCAAATCATGATTATGGACCTTTCTTGGAAAAGGGTCAAATAAATCCAGTATGGAGTTAATGATGGAAATGTTTTCTGAGTGTGCTGCTGTTTTTAACTGGAAATATTGTATTATCTTCCATTTGTCTCATCTGCAGAATAATCTGTTATATTAAAATTATAACATTAGTGTGTGTCGTTTGTCTCTGCACTCAAAAGGGAGGTTTACTGCACCTCTTTGAGTCTGTTGAGGGCATCAGACAGAACTGCATCAGTGAAATCTTGCTCTGTAAGTTCAGACACCAGAACGTCAAACTCCTTGTCAAAAAGATGACTATCCGACATCATGCCCTGCTGCTGGACACCGTTACTGCACCTACTGTCTACCTGAAGTGAGGAAGCACACAAAATTATGGATTATGTGATAACAAATTAAACACAAATTAAATAAATCCAGATAGGCTCATCTAACATATCATCGTCTACAACATATCAATTTTAAATCGTTTATAATGTTGCACATTAAATGACCCTTTTGCCCTAAAATGATCAATTAGCTCTTTGTAAACACGACGTCATTTTACGTGCTCATTCTCAAGGCAAGAATACAGTATTACATTACTATCTTGTTGTATGCTCATTGAGTCTGATGTACAGTTTCTAGTATGCCTAATAGTAGTTTGCTGCCTCGCAGGCTATAATTAATAGCAGTCTTACTAAACAACTGGCAATCATTTGTCTGAAGAGATTAATTACATATATTAATTGTTTAAAACGAAGCTGTTCCGTATTTTCCTGGCGCTACGCAGACTAAAAAAGGTTAATATGACTGCATAAACTTTGCTATCTTAACTACTAAAGTTGTGTGTATATCATTATTTACATCATAGTTGAGACGTATCGGTACGTTTCACAAAGTTTAATACTTCGTAAAGTAAAATTATTCGACTTACCATTATGAACTAGTCCTTGCTTTAAACTACCGACACAAGCATATCTGTGTGCTTTTATTTCACCTGTGGTACGAGAAAGTCAAGACGGCCCCTAAAACCGACGGCGTAGCACATATTGTAGTCCTTCAGTACATTTGTTGCTGTTGCAAGTGTTCAATTTTAACTTCAATCACCGCAATGCATTGCGCATGATCCGTTTTGCGGCGCACACAAAAGCTCATATGACATTTCCTACGTCCATTGGTTAAACCAATCGAACGAGGATGGGCTCTAGAGAAACCAGCCAATGAGAAGAGAAATTAGCGGAGCCGAGGGTGGAGTGTATGTCAGTGGACCTATCAGACATCAGACAGTTTTATAGGCTCTTAAAACACGGTTGCAATTGATTGTCTTAAAAGCAAACGTATTGGTAATTTTCTCTATAGCTGGATTATGGTAGTATAATTTACATTACATGCTTTCTGTAGTAAATGTTGTACTGACTATTCTGTACTGAATTGGTCACAACTCCTATTTATTTCCTAGTTATGTATCCTGTTATTTCATAGGAAAAAGATCACTGAAAATGGTTAAAAAAAATGTTTTGTGACAACAAGTGACAACACACTTTGCATTAGTTGTCGCAATAGAAACTAAGCGATTCTAGAAGAATTTAAAGAAAATGCATAAAATATCAATCAATTGTTTTGGCCAAACAATTAGCAGTTAATACAATGCATACATTTATAGGCCTAACATATGAATGTGGCAACTTGCACCAATAAAAGTGATAACTGGCCCCAACCTGACGTTTATGAAAGATACCTTTACTTAAATGACCTGAATTTAAACAAGGTGCCTGAAACCAACATGCAAAACTGTTGGGGAAAACCACATAGAGGAAACATATTTAAGTAATTGGACTTTTGACTTAAGACCTTATTGACATATAGCCCTTTTGACAATGTCCCCCATGGATAAATGTTTAACATGAAGTCGGATTTTTTTAAAGCAAAAAGTGTTTATCTCAAAAGCAGTTATGAGCAGACTGGGGTCTATTGGGTTCTACTGAAGGATTTGTCTTCTGTGTTTGTTTTTTTAGTTTGTTGTTCGTTGATTAGCTCTGTGTGACATTTCTTTGATTACTATGTTTATATTTATTGTTATTTTTGGCTATTTTTTTGTAGAGTATCATCTAACAGTGACCAGACTTCAATTCCTAGTTGACACATCCTGCATTAACAGATACATTAAGCTACTAAATGAATAAACAAAAAACGAGAAAGCAAAATTTAGATGTGCTTTGTTACACCATTCTGCATAATTTATTCTTTCTCACCAACAAATTTTACAGACAGAAATACGAAAAAAGATTTATTAAACAAACATCAGCAGAGCTGCGCTGCGTCAGCGTTAGTACTCATGATTTCACATACATTGACTAAAATATGTTTTCCAATGATTAGAAAGATTCAGGTTAGAAAGGTTCTGCTGATGCCCTTAGTAGTATGATTTGGCTTCTTCCTCATTGAATCCAGACTGAACAGCTTCTTGAATTCTCTTGGTTTCCTCTGGAGAAGAAGCAGGCAGGATGGCCAGCAAC
Source organism: Botia kubotai (assembly GCA_036877585.1). Taxonomy (NCBI): domain Eukaryota; kingdom Metazoa; phylum Chordata; class Actinopteri; order Cypriniformes; family Botiidae; genus Botia; species Botia kubotai. The sequence goes on from JAZGTI010013752.1 coordinate 11,597, forward strand.
TCTCGATCAATCTGCTCTAGTCGTGCAGTGATCTTCTTTTCAAACTCCTCTTTATTCTTCAGAACAAGCGTCAAGATGCCATTTTGTGCTATGTCACAGGAGTTCTCGAACCTCTGACGCTCCCGCTCAAATTCTGGCTTATTTGTATCCATGGCCATCAGTTTGCCCAGTGAACTGACACGGTCCATCAGGTACTTGCTGGACACATCTGTGTATGTTTCTGAGATCACATGGACCAGACTGGCAATGTTACAGGCTTGTGAGGCTTGAATGTAGATCATATCTTTTGAAAAGAGCTTTGCGTTGTAAGAGAGGGCTTGGGTTTTCTCAGATGTTGTGATAAAGTTATTGAGAGTTTTGTTGAGGCTGGTTTTCACAATGTTCGAAACCATCTGAAAAAATAGCACCATCTTCTCCCATTGCTCCTTCACTCGTCCCATGGCATCCATACCTTTGACCAGCATGCTTATGGTGGTTTTGAAGTCAATCTCTTTGAGCTCACAATTTTTTAAAGTAACCAGAATTTCAGTTAGTTCCTTCTGGTTCTTCTCTAGGTTCGCCACACACTTTTCATAGGTCTCTGTTGTTTTGTTCAACTGAGCTCGGTTCTGCTCTATGATAAATAGTGCTTTCTCTGTTGCTTTCTGTGAAGGTCTCATGTTCTCTGGACCGTTTTCAATGTTATGCATCATTGGTGGTTTTGCGAATATACATGGAGATTTTGTGGTGTCTTTGCTTTTGGTATCAAAAGCCCGAGCTGAGTCGATCAATTTCAATACCTCCTCTATTATCTTCACCTCTTTGTCACATTTGCCTTCTGGTGCATATTCTGCTAGTTCCTTGCATATGTCAATGCCCTTTAGGCATAGTTCCTGGGCTTTGGAATTTGCTTTACATTTATGGATATTACTCAACTCATCTTTGATTCTTTTAAACTGCTCCACAACAAAATCAGATCTTGTGGCTTGGTTCTTTTGATCATAAAGGTTCTTCCAGTCAATTTGATCATCCTTGCAACTCACCTTCATTAATTCTTGAAGTTTGTAGGCCCAACATAGAATTTCAGCAGACTTACTACATGAGAGTATTTGATCAATCACATCTTCTTCATATTCCTGATCTTTTTTGAGGCTCATAGTCTTATCAATATTAATTGCTGCACCACAAAAACGGCTTATACCCTGTTCGGCTATAATGGGTAGACATCCATTTATAACTTCTGTTATACTCTGTGTTAACCCACCAACAAAGTCCATACCTATCATTTCCCATTCACTAGGGAGAGAATCCATAGCTTTGTCGTATCTCTTATGAGCCTGCTCCAGTTGCTTTTCCAAAGCACTCGCTGCCTTCTCAGTCCTTCGCTTGGTTTCTTGTGCTGACTGTTCTCTCAGTTTGTTCTCCTCAAGTTTCTTCTTGATTGCTTCCATCTCCTCCCCATAAAAGTGCTTTGCATTTACACAGGCCTCTAAAAGTTCCTGGATAATTTCAATGACATTTTAGAAACGCTCTTCAGTTGAAGCAGACAATGTAAGACATTCATCTGCAATGACTCGAATGTTGTTTAGCTGATCAGGAAGAAGTGCTTGAATGACCTCTTCATTGTCGCGGAACAGAATCTTCACAGCTGCTTTCATGTAATCTGGAACTTGAGCAGTATTGAGACGATTCGGTCCATGCTTGTATGGGCCTCGTTAAATGCCCTCCAACCAGAGTTACACACTTGCATAAGGCAAGCTCGAAAGGATTCTGGGTATTTGATGTATTTATAACCATCTTTGGGGGGATTTTTATTGATGGAGAAATCTGTTGTGGAAGAGATGAATACCAGTTCTCCCAGGATTGCTATAGATAGTGGTGCTGGAGTCAAAAACGCTTCCCAGTTGGCATAGGGCTGCATTATAAGTTTGGTTTGGTTTCTCATGTCCTCAGCAGAGGCAAGACTTTGGGCAGTCTTTGAAATTGTGGAATCCATGGCTTTTCTTTTCCTGTTCAAAACAAAAGAAATGAATCTCAAATTGTCATTTGTGTTTCAACTCACCATCAGAGCACATTTTATAAGACTTACAGAGGTACTATTTATCCACCCCGTCACTTTACCATACACAGAATTCTTTTGCCCATGACAGGGGTAAAACAATACAATTATTTTCATTCATAAGCATGTAGGACTTTGTTTTTCTGTAAAGCATGTTGCAACAATGTGCTTTTAATAAAATTGTAGTATATTGTTCTTGGCTCTAACCACATGTCTGACACTCTGAAAATGCAACGCAAGTGGTAGGACTGCATCACTTGGTGGCATTGTAATTGTACAAAACATGAAATTGGCTGTAACTACAGAACCGTTTATCTTATGGACTATCTAAGGCTATGTTTCCACTGGCACAAAAAAAATCAGATTTTGTACTCGCATGTGACAACACACAAGATCCGATAAGACTTGCAGTGTAAACGCAGCCATAGACAGAGGATATAATAATAGTAATATGTGTGTAAACAATATTGTATGTAATATTATTGTGTGTGGTGTCAAAGGAGGCCCTACACCATACTAATGAATTATTGTGGTCTAAAACCAGGTGTTTCAGTTTCATTGTCCAACCCCTGTATATACACTGTAAAAAAATAATAATTTTATGGAATTTTACAGTTTTATTATACAGTTTTTGTATTTTTGAAAATCTAAAAATACGTCAAATTACAGACAAACTGCAAATTTACATGTCCGGAGTAAAATAACTTGAAAACATGTAAATGTGTATAAAAACAATTTTAGTTAAATTCTGAAGATGTTTTGTTTTTTCATATACAAATAATCAAATATTTATATTTAATATAATATTTATTAATACTTCACAGATACATAGACAAATATTTTTTAATAGAGCATTTATACTGGAATGAAAAGAGAAAAAGAAACGTCTCGGGTTACTTGACTGTAACCCTGTTCCCTTAAAAAGCGGGAACGAGATGCTGCGTTTCAATACGCTAATGAGAACATTCTTT
>JAZGTI010013753.1:0-14605 GCA_036877585.1 Botia kubotai
TATACAGTAAGTTACAGAATTTCTGTGCACTCAGCTCCACCACCCCATCAGATGGTATAAAATAACTCATGCCAGCACGCTGAACAAGTCAAACTACCCGTTACGCATTTCCTTACCGTTACTGTTTGGTTATAAGAATGTTATTTAAATGTTATTACTTTTTTATTAGAATGTTATTTATTCTGTGACATTTTTAAAATGTTCCACTTACAACTTAAGAATAACATTCTTAATATACAGCATTAAAAAACGTACTAATGTTACTGCAAGAACGATTTGGAGAACTTTGGGAGAACTTTTAAAGGTCTGAGAGCATTCCCTGTTAGCTAGGATATGGCATAAAAACGGTATGTATCTCATGGTGTCCAGCTGTTCAATTTCCTGGCAAAGGAAAGTTAAAAAGAATAAAAAGTCAGATGGGTTTAAACGGAGATCACAGCTGCCACCTTAAAGTGATGTATTTGGAAACACTTGGGGAAAGAACAGCATTAATTTTGCTTTGCTGGGCTGTGGAAAAGTTTGGGACGTGCAGGTACATACACAGAGGTCATTTTCCATGCACAGAGTAGGGCCAGAGAGACAGAGTAGAAGTCCAGCCAACCACAAGAGAACTCTTGCATTAATGCAGAACTTTAAATCTTCGTCAGGGGCCTCAAAGGCATCGTGTTTTTGTACAACGGGAGCCAGGAGAGGATGTTTAGCGGTGCTTAATCTTCTCCTGGAAGTTGACTTCTGATTGTATCTTTATACTGAGGACGTACGATCGCTCGCCTGTGAACTTACGAGCAGAACAGAGATGTGGAGGAAGTGATCAGGCAGTCAGACAAGCAGCCAGGCAGTGGAACAGTTGAGGTAGATGGAAGCCCAGCAAGACTCGTGTGGCATATGGTGACAAATCTGTTCTTTAGTTTTTAAGTAAGGCACGGCCAGAAAGCCATGGCAGACACTATATACAGATCTTATAGAGCTGACGCATTTTGATCCCGTTTAGCGCTGTAGGACAAAAGCCACCCTCTGATAGTCCAGTATAATTAGAAGACTCTGTGTCGTCATCTTACATACAGTACGCTAATGATCTTATATAACCTCAAAATTATATAATACATTTTTTACTAGGTAAGTACAGTAAAAAGGACATAAAAGTACAGCGTAAGTACAGAATGCAATTTAAATTGTGCTTTCAAATGCTTGTTTCAAAGAAATTGGCCAAATTCCTTAAAAACCCTTCCTGAGCACAGTTATCTAAATATAGCCTCAAAATCTTTTCAGCACTTCAAGTTCCAGCGGACCAACATGTGTTTTCTGGTCATTACTATGATTCAGCACAAAAAACACATGAATTATCCTTCACTTAACCTTTAATCAGTTTTGTTGTCTTATCTAATTCCTGTGCTCTGTAAGCAGTTCTTGGATTTATCAGAATCTGTACAATTTTGAAGTACAGACCCCCAGACGGGGACAGACAACTTTCTATAGCCATTAAAATCCCAAGTGACGTGTGCAAGCTCATGTTCATTATACCGTAAATTAGAATTACCTCACGTTTGCGTAATAGTTAACTAAAAATACTAAAATGATTACAAGTGATTCCAAAAGCACTTTTTTCAATTGTTTTGAAATTGTATCTTTACAAATGCTGAGCTTTGAGTTGTGGCGTTTCACCCGTTTTCTCGCTCTGAACACTAGGCGGCGATACAGCGCTCCTTTTGCAAGCAGGTCGACGTCACCATTTATAACACTGTAAAATAACTAATGCAATACACCAAACGTTACTTCATTTAATCGTTAATTTTCATGATTTACACTTTGACAAATAACTGAATGTACATGTTGCATTGGGTAGCCTATAGGCCTAAAGTATACATTCAGTATACAGTAGATGCATTCATTATGCAGCCTATAATATGAAGCACATTTAAAAAACATATTTAAGTAAACATATTTTCTTCAACTAATATTATAAAGGGGTAAAAAAGGGAGGCGCAGCTGGGGATCAGGTGTGTAAAAATGACACTTGTTTGTATTCGGCGGATAAAAGGAACAGGAAATTCTGTCTTTTTTTCAGGGCCAGGAATACTCAGAGACAGTCAAGTGTCCTCCTTGTTTTCTTGACCAAGGACACGATATGAATGTACGATTTATGAACCCTTCCACTCTGTTGAAGGTCCACAGTAAACATTTATAACAGATGACTCTTGTGCACAGCTCTGCATTTATGAATACTGAAGGGGATCAAAATCAACTTATCAGAAGTGTCTTATAATGTTAAACAAAAAGAAAAACTGTTTTTAAAAGACAGAATATATGTTACTAAATACCATTGTAATATTCAGTACTTCAGTGGGCACTTGCTAGCAGTTAAATATACAGTTGAAACAGTTGAATTTAAAAATGGTTTATGTATTCGGTCAATTAATGTAACCGAAAGCAATTTTTAAACGGTTAAGCTTTAATGTGTTTTTGGCTTAATGATGAGGTGGTCAGTGGTTCTATAATTTAATTATAATCATTAATCAAGTTGATTATTGGATTTCAGTTATAATTTGATTATAATATTGCTGATGGATTGACAATTGTGATATACTGAAGATATACACAGTTTGTCATTTTGCTTGTTCACTTCAGAAAAGGCGACAATCATGAACAGATTTGTTAGGCTGACTTGGCAAAGCTAATAAAAATAATTCAGCAGTAATTCTGTAGATAAGTTTATAGTTTACATTTTTGTTCCAGTGGAGTGGCAGCTTCATGCTCTACATTTCAGCTCGAAGAGCGATTATACTTTTACTTAAAGAATCAATTTAGCGTTACTCAACCACAACTGTATTGTGTTTAACATTGGCAGGATGTCCCTGATCTGCAGTTTAGATTGAGGAACGTGACCAAGTGTCCATGTTTCTAGCCAACATGACAAACATGTTATTAACTCTCTTCTACAGCTGCAGGAAAGCGTTTGGAGCGCCGAGGTTTTCCATCCTCCACAACTCCTCACCTCACAAATCTAATTGCTGTAGCCAGGGGCTCTGTGACCAAATATGTTGTTTTGTGTTGCAGCCAGCCTTTAATTATCTCTCCTGAATGCAAAACGAAGCTTAATCTGGACTAATGAGAAGTCAAAAAGTGAGCTAAATAAGAACCAAGGGTGGGAAAAAATAGCCCCCGTGGTGCTATATAGAATACATCAGTTTTCCCCACTGTGATTAAATGACAGGCCCCATTGAGATACATTCAGGCACCATTGAGATACATTCAGGCCCCATTGAGGAACGTTCCAAGCAGATTTCATGCTACAGTTCATATCTCTTATACTTTGTGTTTTGGAACTCATGTGATCCCAATCTCTGAAGATTGAGATGATTTTGGTACCAATTGCCAAAAAATACGAACGCTCCATGTTTTAAGTGCAGAAAATGTTTAACCAGTTAGAGGAACCCTCAGCAATTACGAGAGTCTGGCACACAGATGCTTATATTGAGATGTTTCAATTGGCTTTTTATTGTTTTAATTAAGATGGAGGTTTACCAAAATGGGCTTCCCTTGGTTTGGGAAAAAGACCTGGTCTGTCTACGCTTTCCACTTTGAAAAAGATGGGTTTCCTTTCCAGGATGTAGTTTTGACTTTGTTCCTAAGACCTCCATTCCTAACATAGCATCAGGAGGAGGGGGAAACAAGAGTACACAGAAATTCTCATAATCAGCCATTTCAAAGAGCCAACATACGTCCAACTTAATCTGAAATTGGTGCATTTCGTATGCAACTCATTTAAAATCTATATGATTCATTTATAATTCCATGTTAAAGGCACAACATGGGAAAAACAACTACATGGGCTTTTATGGAGCAATGATGACAATCTGAGACAAGTTCTGTCTCACCATCTCTCTCTAGCACATGCGAGACAGTGAGTTTTGTCAAGCACCTGTTCCTAACATCATGAAGATCGAATTGGCAGGGTGATCTAGAGATGAAGATGGGGGAGGAGGGTGTGAAAAGCTGGAGGTGTCTAGAGGGTGGCAGGAGTTTGTGAGGGACTCCACTGCCTGCTCTCTCTCTCTCTCTCTCTCTCTCTCTCCACACAGCTTCACATTCTGTTTTGGAGAGATATCCTGGAGATAGGCTCGCCAATTAAAGCACTCCTCTTGATTCTTGCCGTTTGGGAAAGGAGCATTATGGATTTTTCGTTCTTGTTCTTCATAGGTGCGGTTGGTTTGATATTGGAACAACAAGGTAAATTACTATCATGTTTTTATATATTGTATATAATAATTCTAAAATATAAAAAAATCCCACAGCATGCTATTCTGTAATGGCAGCCATAAAATATGATTTTCCAGATGTACTTTGCACTTCGACTACTGTGTATTATCATATCTTAAGAATGAAATGCATTTGTGTGTACAATGAATTTTAAGTAACTACTTTCTGTCAGTAATTTTAGGGCATCAACAAGTTGTTAAAGCTTAGAACAGAAGAGAAAAGTAATACAGCGTGAATTTGAGGATTAGCTGTTTTCTGATGTCGTCCGCAAAGCCCGACATCTGATGTTTGTTAATGCTCAAAACCACTGTTTCTATTTGCCAAGGGTACACGCTACAAATAAATAGGAATAGGGATAAACCAGGATAAAGGAATAATCCCGGCTTTTACAACACCGGTCGCAACGCAGTTACGAATCATATAAGAGCTGGATCGGACGGTTGAATTAGGGTTACATGTGGCGTTACATGTTGTCAAATGCTGTCTGGTTTTAGAACATGGGGTGGAAACCCCCCATGTGTAGGCCGTCTCCCACCATTTGTACAGACCACAGAACGCATTACCTCCCCCAAAAGCAGCACCCACTGTCTCACCATCAACCGTAGCTGGAGGTACTGTAGCGTGGCTTTGTGCTGTGGTAGGCTTACATTTAATAGTACTGGAAAGTTCATGTCCAGGGCTCGTTTTCTCTGTAAACACTGGTTCAAGGAATCAGACAGAGATGGTTTAGAAATTTCAGAAACTGTGAAATTTTCTGTTTTTACCAGAGAACTTTGCATGTGTTTAAATGGCCGCAGTTTAAATCAGGGAAGATAAAGTTTAATGCACACTGGCCTACAAAATCATAAAGTTTGTTATGAAGCTCTTCAGTTTCAGCGCTGGATTTATACGGTTGTAAAGGTTTTTAGGCTATCACAATATAGAACGAGATTTTTGCAGCTGATAGCTGGAACCAGATGGAATATGACACTTTTTTGTGCTGTAGTTTTGGAGTTTCACTACTGGAGATTAGGAAATATTTGCGTGTGTGAATCCTGGGACTATAAAGTTTAGCAATACAAAACCTTTATCTCAGGTGAGGAAAATCAGGGAACATGATTTTACCAATAAGGACATTTTGTTGGAAAAAACATTTCTCTCAACCAATCAGATTGTAGGTTTAGGGTCAACGTTAGTTATGGGCATCGGACTGTTTAGGGTCTTGTATACCATTTTCATCAACCTATTATTTCCCTCTGATTTTGCAGGTAGGTTATGGTTAAAGTTTTTGTTATGGGTAGGGTTTAGGTTAGGACTTTTTTTTTTAAGAGAATGTTGTTCCAGGACCAACAAAACAATGTTGCGGTCCTGGCAACACGTCTTGGCAAATCACTGCATCTGTGGACGACCAGGTTCAATTATGTTGTGGATTCATGTAATTTCTCGCTTGTTCTATGCTGATCCACATTGGCAGTACTCCCTCTCTTCAGTGCAAGGGGCCACAAAATGAAATTCTTCTTGGAAAACAGTTTGTGCTAAAGAGTTTTACAAAGCCTACCTTAGGGTTGATGTCTAGCCTCATACCAGCAATGAAGAAAATGATTTCCTGATTGTATCTTTCTCATGACTGAGGGTAAGGTTTAATATAGTCGGTATGTGGATTATGTAAGACATTTTAAACAGGCATTCCAATGGATTAGTGATGGATTTGTAACTTCAGTTCCATATCTAAAGTTCCTCATCACAGTTTATTACCCTTTATTGATATTTACTCCAGTAGTAGTGTAGATGTCCACGCTTATCATGGCAAATCTTATCAGGTCAAATGTGCTGTCTGAAAACGAGGTTACAAAACTTTCAAATTCAGCGTCAAAACAAACCATTCGATCAGTTGGGTTAACCAACCCTAATCTCCACATCAATCTTGTACAGTTAACAGTCTTGTACAGTTAACAGTCATTATATTGATGGATCACTAGAAGACCTTGACAGAAAGTTTAATCCCCGTGTACTAAGGCCTACAGTAAGTCCCACAGGCCGTGTTTACCTGACTGACTGAAAACTAATCTCCAGTTTCAACACCTCATTTCGCCAGAACCAAACTAAGTTAATGTTAACAAAACGTTAATGTGCTTGAAATGTTAATGGTGTCTTAAAGAACAAGTACAGTATGATGGTATTACTATGGATGTTGTAGCCTGGTTATACTAGTTTTTTTTCACATGTACCAAGTGAATACCATGGTCACATGATACCTCAAGTACCCTGAGGTACTACCCTGAACTTTTCTGTCTTTTTCTTTGAGTTTTGTTTTGCTGTGGAAGTGAAAACATGCTGCTTGTGGGTATTAGCAAGAAAGCTGTTTTTCATTCAAGTTTAAAACCCAGAGCATCGGAAGCTGCGCTTGTGGTTTGCTTTGTAGCAGACATCTGTACATGCGCTGCAGGATCCTACAGGCATCAAATGCGGTTGGCCACTGATTCATAGTTGCTGTCTTCTGCTAACACAATCCACATGGCTAATTCACCTCAACCCTAATGAAGTTCAATTCTATTTAAAAACAAACAGTTTCTTCATAGTAACTTATTTTGGATAATTATGTCTTACTGTATATAAGAAGAATATATAGTTTTTATATAAGTTCTTACATTTCTTTATAGTAACTTATTTTGGATAATTATGTCTTACTGTATATAAGAAGAATATACAGTTCTTATATAACCTTTAAGTTCTTACAGTTCTTTATAGTAACTTATTTTCTTTTATACAGCGCACACAGCGTCCCTGTCAGTCCCACAGTCCCATGCCAGCAGAGGTCCGTCTGTAAACTCTGCTCTACAAATGCAGCGTCGTGAGAAGCGCTGCTCCTGTGAAAACCTGAGGGACAAGGAATGTATTTACTTTTGCCACATCGGAATCGTTTGGGTCGACACACCCAGGTACACCAGCCAAAGATGCAACATGGGGGAAATGATTTTCGGCGATATCCTGGAGTTATAGATGGATAGATGTAATTGTGGAGGTTGATAAGCAGGAGGGAGTGATGTGGGTAACCTGTACATGCTGAGAGCGTGTGTCTGGTTGTATTTAAGCGTGTGGTTTCACTAATGTGGCCCACGCATGGAGACCTGAAGACAGGCAGCTCGCCTTTGCTGAAAAACAACCTAAAAAGCAGAAACTGAAGGTCTGGCTCCTGGGAAATGAAGTAACTAGCTGAGTGTAAAGTCTTAAACATCTGACCGCTCCTAGGCCCAGCTAACAACTTAATGTTGAAAGAACGTTTCCCCAAAGTTTCCATTAAATAACAAAAACATCGAAATGTTATTTTGAATGCTCTGGGAATGTTTGGTTATTATTGCTACGTTTTAGAAATGTTCCACCAACAACTTAAAATTAACATTTTGATATAGGATATATACCATTACAAAAGTTTTACTAATGTTGCTGCAAGAATGTCTTTTGATAGCTTTGAGAGAAGTTCCAGAGAACGTCTGAACTTTCCTGTAGCTCAGTGGTTAGAGCATGGTGTTAACAACGTCAAGGTCATGGGTTCGATCCCAGGGATTGCACAAACTCAGAAACAATGTATAGTATAATGCAATGTAAGTCGCTTTGGATGAAAGTGTCTGCCAAATGCGTAAATGTAAATGTAAAACGTTATCTAACATTCTGAGAATGTTCCCTATTAACCAAAGATTTAGCCAATTATATAATAAAGACTAATGATTATCAAAACTGTCATTGTTTATTGTAAACACAGTTTTTTGTGCATGTTAAAATGATGCTCTTTTCTTTTAGTCAGATCATTCCCTATGGGGTGGGCTCGGTCCAACCGCGCCTGAGGCGAGATGTGAGCCGTTGCCTTTGCCTGGACAGAAGAGATACAAGGTGCCTGACGTTCTGCTCTCACCTGGATCTCCAGCGAGAGTGAGTGTCATTCCTAAAACTCACTGTATTACACACACTGTGGCACGGCAGCCGTTTCAAAGACATGGAGACAATTCAGTATATCTTACTGATGCGCTGTACTTGTTGTTATTTCAGAGAGGAACATGAATCAATCTCAAGGCACCATCTCAGGAACTTCAAAGAACATTACAAATCTATATTCCCCCAGAAAGTGAGAAGACACAATCCAATCCAAACAACCTGAAATGGGCGGCAAAAATATATACACTTGTATCTTACTGTATAATATCTCATATTCGTGAAGCGAGGCTGACAATGTGCTTTATACCGTTGTGAAGGTTTACAGTACAAGACATTGCTTCTGTTTTGCCTTGACGTGAAGCACTAGCTTTTCAATAGTGACCATATATAAAGCAAAGAGTGATATATTCTCTCTCTTACTGTCAGTCTATTGCGAAATGCTGTAAAATTATATTGCTTCAAATTGACGTTTCATGTTTCCAGTGACGTTGCTTTATAATGTGCCAAAACGAGTACAAAGCTTAGAGCAGACCTGATCTTTACTATTTATTGAGGCAAATAATGGTTTATGGGCACTTTACGTTTGATATTAAACCCACGGGATTAGTTGAGAAAAGCAAAACAATGATAAAAGCCGGCATTGAAATCCAGGCCCAGCTACAATTGTAGCAGCATTGTGACGTTTTAAAGGCTTTGGGCTGTGAATTGTATTTCTAGGTTACAGTATAATTATGAATGTTTTGTTAATAAAGACAAATGCATTCAAACGTAAATGGATCTATGTGCAGAACGAACGGTTCGATTTTTCTCTGGAAGACTGAAACTGCAGTTTCTGATCGAATGAATAGACTGCATCATTATTTTCATGTGAAAAGGGGCGCAATAAAAACAAGCTACATGTAGAAGTCTTGCTTGATTTTTAATCTTTGTAGTGGTTCAACTTTGTACCTCTTCATCATATCGTAAGCAGGCTGGTTGAAACTACTTTTCACAGACTCGCCTACAATGCAAGACACACAAACAAATGATGTCATTTCATCTTTCATTAAGGGTTTATCCATCCACATAAACTGAATATGTGAGAGTGAGGTATCTGTCAATGTGTGGTAACTCAAAATGTGACATTTAACCCATGAGGAGAGAACATACACACGCACCAGGAGCAACTGAAGGGTGCCTTGCTCAAGGGCACCCCAGTCTTTTTTCTGCCAGTATTGGGAATCGAACCTGCAACCTTTGGATTACAAGTCCAATTCTCCATTAGGCCACAACTGCTCCTGTTTGTCTGTTCAGACAGCAGAATGTCGCCTCAGAGGGGAATACTGTAAGGAAAACCGCTAAAACTGTCACAGTGCGCTGAGATCAAACAGGAGTCTCAGAGTGAAGGCTAATGCCAAAGCTCAATGTTTCCATTGTGCTAGAGGCTAGCAATCTTCTGAATAGCTGCACTCACAACTGCTTTTGTTGTTGTTAGTTTTCCATGAGGTGAAGTTTAAAGCTTTTCTGACATAAACCAATAATGTCAGTTTGTCGGGTCTCTGATACACGATCATATATTTAAAGTGATATTTCACCTAGAAGTCAATGGGTGCCACTGCCGTTTGTTTACCAGCGTACTTCGAGTTATCTTCTCTTGTGTTCCTCAGAAACAAAAAAAGTCACACAGGTTTGGAATGACATGAGTCTGAGGAAATGGAAGAATTTTCAATTTTCGGGTGAACCATCCCTTTAAGCTGGACAGTGGTGAGCTGGAGTCTTCTATCTATATATACTGTCAGGCTGGCTATTCATCTCCGTTCGCTTTCGGCATCATCTGGAATGTTGGTTTACCTCACAGGAAGGCTTTCACAAGAAACCTCTGGAAGGAATTTGTGGCGCTCTCATTTACTATCGGAGACAAAGGAACAAACACTATTCCTGTCTGCGCTGTTTTAGTCAGACTCTTTGAGGCAGCCACTAACCACACTGTTAGGTTCAGGGAAACACCCCTCAAAACCCAAAAAATGGTTAAATGTGAGCTAAAAACAGAGAAAGATTATCAAGATGGCAATAATCACGTACTCTGATCCTTTTATAATACCAAAATCACCTGCAGGGTTTTAGAACGAGAACAGCCGAGAAGCTCATTCGGAATAAAACAACGTCCAGGTTACCAACATGACTTTAAATTTTTTGCTCATTTTTGTTGCCAGGCAACAATTCATTTTCTTTTTCACACTCTTCCCCGCGATTTAAATATTGTTACCGTGTTGTTTTAAAGACACAAGACAGATACAAACTGGCTTACGTGCGTTTAATATGCCGAACATCACATTTTCCATAAAACATCCAAAAACGCTATACAATGATGATCTACACTGAAGACCAAAATGAGTGTTGCCTTGGAAAGCATTTACTTCTGATTGAAACAGTGACCTCATAAAAGTCTATAAAATAAATACAGAGTCAAAAAACAATGTCATTACACTACATCAACGAGAAAATCTGAAATGATTAGATTTGGTTTTTGGCTGTTACCATGGTCACACAACAGAAGAGAGATTGAACTGCATTGGTGTACGTGTTTGCTGGTGTAACTGTACCCGCTGAAACGCACAGAGGACCGCATTGCAAAAAACAACAGATTTACTGTAATATGTTAATCAGTAGTAGATCTTGTAAGGTCTAAAATAGAGGCCATTTAAATAACAACAAAACAAGAGCAATAACGGTTTGCTAATTTACAGTAAAAACGTATACATGTTGCTTACAGTAAGAACCGCTAACTTTGACACAACCAGAGCATAATTCACAAGCGAGAAAATTCAAGCTCCAATCATTCTTATTCTGTTAGTCCCCAAAAAAAGGGGACAAAAGTTTTCCTCTGTCTTTGGATGCAAAATGGTCCCACTGCCTCTCCGAAGCTGAAAACACGCACTAGCACACATTTACACAGTATATACAAAACAGACAATCTGCAAAAAAGGAAAGTATGCAAACCAGAAATGAGAGAAGGCACAAACAGTGAAATATATTAGGACTATTTACAGATCACAAAGTCAGTATAAGCTGATTATCACAGTACGTAAATCACACTTTCATAGCTGTCCCTCTCTACGGGGTTATACATGCCTAACCCTCCGATGGGGAGGGTTAGCTCAAAATGATAGTGTATAGACATGATCCTGTCCCTCCATCCTCACTTTTAGCCCCTCTCCCTAAAATTTGGTGCTGTTGCTAAAGCTGTCCGACATGATAATGTTTTTGTAGAAGTTGTCCGAGCGCACGGAGCAGTAGCCCTTCACCTTGTCCAGGACCTGGTGCATGGGGAGGATGGACGAGGAGGCCTCCCCATCAGAGGGGTTGTTGCATTTGGGGCTGCTCTGATTGGAGAAACTTTTACCTGCAAGCACGTCAAATGAAGAGAGTCAAAACGCGTAGTGATGCAACTGCGCAAGTTAAATGCATTGGTTGATTAAAATGTCGGCATTTCTTTCCAAACACAAACACCCAGAGGAAAGTTTTACTGCTCGGAGCTTCAAATGATTTAATGGAGATGATTTCCAGTTTTATAGCAACCCATCAACAAGATGTTTCCTCTAAAATTCCACACACGACATGCAGCTATTAAATTAATGTGAACAACTGAAAAAATCTTAATTTCCTCAACATGTTCATTAATACGCTAGTAAAATAAAGTGTGGCTAAAATAATGTAATCCAGCAATAATACACAACTCAGACGCTCAAATACAGGAGAAAAAGCATTAAAAATGGTTCTCAATGTAAACAATTTCTGAACATACGGTGGTTGTTTTAGAAGCAAGCAAGGCTGGGCCATGTTTAATACTTTGACATTTTGATCATATTAGCTTCCAATTCATTCAATTAACGGTCAATAAAAGTGCGAGTGATTGTTCTGTCATGCCACTGTTTTGATGTGTCATGCCTTTGTACATTCTTAGGCAAAAAACATTGCAGTGCACAGATGCACATCCAGTCCAGTGTTTTCTGCTCTTGCCTTCAGAATGTATCTGGACATGGTGCCCTTACTGATGCTTTGATGCAACACAACAAATCTCTTCTGTCTTTTCATGAGGAGAGTGAAGGAAATTTACAGGGAGGCTCAGCGGCTCTAAACACAAGCAGATATTGGAGCAGAGTTTTGGAATTGTATTTCTGTGTATCATGCCAAAGAAATCATTATTTAATGATAATCATGGTGGGGTCATTACACAGTCAAAAATAAAGCCGTCCAAACGTAAAAAAAAACATGTGGAATAGTGGATTATAATCTAGATCAAGCTCATAAAGTTCTTGCTGTTTTAAATATTATAAACAGTTGTAAATATTTTCGTGTCAGCAGTATAAGCTTCTAATTGATCTCTTTTCTCCTGGGGGAACATTAATGTTGCCAGAGAAATAAATATAAACAGACTACCGTGAGCAATGTTAGGCTCAAACACAGTGCAAATGACATTCAGAACTCTTAAAAGCCACTAAGACTTGTCATTGTCCACTGAACTACAGTATATATATGTGTGTGTGTGTGTGTGTGTGTATAGTGTATGTATATGTATGTATACACAATTTAAACTAATATTTTATTGTGCTATCGACAAATCTGTGTGCTTTCTGGTTCCCCAATGTCACTTTACAACTTGGATTCAATCCAACAGGCGATTATATTAAAACATCAGATGCTTCATGTTTCATTTTAAATGGGCTCTTTTGGATGCGGTTATGATGCGATTATGATGCGGTAATGATGCGGTAATGATGCAGTAATGATGCGGTAATGATGCGGTAATGATGCGGTTATGTATCAGGAGTGAGTTTGACTAGGGAACATGTCTTGGGCCAATGGATTGAATTCAGTCGGTCCCAAAAGAAGCGAATCACACACACAAGGAGAAGCCCCAGCTAACAATGTTAGGTTGAAAGAACGTTTCCCTAACGTTTCCATGAAGTAACAAATGTTAAACTTTTTATTTTGAACGTTCTAATCCAGTTTATAGATGTTGTATTTACGTTGATGCTTGGTTATAAAAACATTATTCAAACATTTTTTAATTCTGTAACGTTTTAAAAAATGTTTCACTATTTAAGAATAACGTTTGGGAAGGGGTACGTAAGGTTTAAAAACGTTCTACTAATGTTATTGCAAGAATGTTTCTGATAACTTTGAAAACTTTTAGAGAACGTTAGCCAACGTTCTGAGAACGTTCCCTGTTAGCTGGGGCAGTGTGAACTCAAGCTGGCTGGTGTGGTTTTACCTCAGGAAGTCTCTCCATGGCATTATTGCAGGGTATTATCTACACCACAAACATAAATACACACACACAGCACCACTGAGTGCAGGCATACAGTCTATACATGAATGATAAAACCCAAAGAATTATGTGCTAGCATGCTAGTGCAACGTTTTGAAGCCCTACTTCTGGAATTAAAAACTGGATTCTAAACCCTTTGATGCATCACACTGGCTGATGGACAGATCATTTAAAACTATGTTTAACTATTCAGTGTGTGACATCATTGGGTGCAAGACAGCGATAGACATTAAGACATTACCTTCGCGATTCCATAATTCACGCGTCGCAGGGTTATTATATCCCAAAAACGTTGCCTGTGCAATCCACATAACATCTTAGATGTGTCTCATTACAGCTCACCTGCATTACTGTGCCTGGCAAACGGGTTTAGTGTGGCTTTGGCTTTGGAGGTCCAGTTTGCTGTGGTGGAGCCAAAGGAACTGGAGGAGAGCGACTTTCCCAGGTTATCCGAACTCACTTTCTTAGTATTATTAGTGGCAGTTTTACTCCAGTCTGAAAATATCAACAAATATCAAACTTAACTACCAGTCCAGCAATAGACTAAAAGACAATTGAAAAAACAGGAAATATTGAATTCACACCATACAGCACACCGAATACAGTAATTGCGTGTTTCTACATAAGCTTGTGTGGCATTTTTTTGTACCGCACATAAATCTCATTTTATCAGATTGACTGGAAGGAAAGCCCAAGAATGTCACAGTGAGTCTTTATAATAAGCCTACAAAAGCCTGTCTTAATTGAAATGCACATTTTAATGGAGAGACAAGAGTCTGGGAAATTCAGCATTTAAAGACGGAGTCGCAGCAAAGATTTTTCCCACAACACCTATGAACAAAATATAAACACTATTGCTAATCATGTAAACGACACAGGATACAATGCATGTGCCAAGAAGCATCAAAAATATTAATTTATTAGTCAATTGATTAAAAGTTAAACACGTGTTAAATATTGTATATCATTGTTGTTCATACAGTAGGATTATGAAATATGATGCTCTAGACAACACGACTCGGCTGTTGAAATGAAAATTTACGCTACAAGCTTTTAAAGATTACCTGAATTGTCCGCCAAGCGCAGATTTCCACAGCAGAAATATCTCCTCCATTGTTTTTGTACATT
>JAZGTI010013754.1:0-14604 GCA_036877585.1 Botia kubotai
AGATTAAGTGCTCTATCCGCACAGTGCGTTTGTAATTGGTTGATACAGATGAACTTGAATCAATAAAGGGATTGTACTGATCTATGGTAAAAAAGAAAAACAATCATTCACTTTTAGCTTTATAGCTTAACTACTTAACTTTTAAAAGCACTTACAACTTTATTGAGAGTGAAAATGCAATGGAATTCTCTATGATTCTAACAAATTTGGCCATTCTGAAACATTAAAAGTTTTCATTTCGAATGGGTTTATAAATTCTAAATACATTTATAAATAACCTTACATTATACAACCTACTTTTCATTCTTTAACAGTAGCGGTGGCTAGATTTATATTTATTATGTTATATATGAAGCATTTTCAAAGCTGTAAATCGAATAATTCATACCACTTTGTTTGGTATTTAACAAATAAACATGCATTTCCAGTTCCTCTGGTCTACTCTGCCTACAACTGCTTAATTGTAGCTTTAAATAAAGAGCAAACCTGTAATTAATGGAACAGCCCCACTTAAACTCATCTACAACAAAGCGTTGTGTGCTCTTGCAAGCATTCAGAGACATTATTAAAGCAACAGCTACAGTATAGCACTTCCACTAATTTACTCTCCAATTACTCTATTTTTACACAAAGGTCGACTTAAATTTGTGCCTGTGGTGAAACAGACTTCACGGAAAAACATTGTGACTGATCCTAAACAGAGAATTCCTGATTCTACACAACTGGATACAAAACACGCAAAACAATGACAGACTTCTGGTGACCTAACGTTCAAACTAAAGCAACACTTTGGATGGGTGGAACAAAAAATAACTAAAGAGTGTTTACCACCAAAAATCTCATGACCTGCCGTCCTAGAGGAGAAACTAACACCATCTGATGACATAACAGGTAGATGAGCACCATCGACAACAATTTTGGTTAGGAAAGGGTTTAGGTTTGGAATGGAGTCATCGACAGCTTCAGAAGAAGAGAAAGGATCTGAGCAGGCAGAAGGAGAAAGAGAAGAGTGGAACAGGAGGACATTAGAACGAGACCAGAATTGACACAGAGAAGCTACGGCATGCTGAATCTACAAAACGTCGCATGCAAACACATGTGAAAGATCTCACCTCCCCAAGCTGTGGATGCAGAGGGTCCCGGCTGCATGCTCGACTGAAAGTTAGTCTGCAGGTCAAAGAGGTCACTCTCCATCTTCAATGCACTGTAGATTGAAAACAGATGATCAGTGGTGACCTTGATCACAATGATTTAACTAATTTAGGGTCTCATTATATGATAGTCAATTAGATAAAACATTTCTAAAGACATAGACAAACACGTCCAGAGGTCACTACGTCACATGAATTGAGTGTATTGCTTGGCGAACCCATTGGAGCAGCTGGGTGTGGAGAACAGGTCTATGGCAGGAGCAGTGCTGATGCTTGCTGCAGTGGTGGAGACCGGAGAAGTGTCAGTCGTGGCGAAGGAAGGTCGCTTAGACAGCTCCTTTAACCTCTGTTCCTTTGTACAGAACACAGGACTCCTGTTCAAACTGCCGATTTCTAATCTTACCTACATTTGCCCACAGACTCTTGGAAGTACTGAAGCAGCCACCCAATCAGAGTGGAACTACTGATGTTAACCATCTTAAGTAATACGCATCACACATAACATGCAATTACTTCGGACACACACACTTTTTTGAGGCAACTAGATTAGCTGCCAAGATTTGTCAATCAAGATCTGTTCGAATCAAATGTTTTTGAAAAAAATTTACCTAAACATCATCAAAATCAGCATGTATATATAGTTTGAATGTACGCACGTTCCTACACCTTTAAAACATAAGAATGCATATTCATTTCCTAACACAGCAGAACAAAAGGAGCCGTTATGTACCTTCAGAGCTTTCAGTCGCGCCTGCTCCTCCTCCAAAGCTGCCTGCTTTTCTCTTTCATCCACTTTAGTGAAAGACATGCCGGTGTTGGCCAGAGATGACACAGCATTGGAGAGTGTGCTCGCCCTACAAAAGCCCAAGAGGCATAAATTGGGTTTCTCTTGAAAATTATACTTTCTGCATTTGTCAAGCACGCAGCTCCTATAAGCATTAATGCATCCATCAACAAGCTGCGTTTGCTACAACTCATTCATTTATATTCGGCACCGAGCGTGACGTCTGATTGGCCCACCTGCTGGCGGCGGTGGAGTCCTTCACCTTTTTCCCTTCTAATGAAGCCAAGTGTTGCTCCAGGGCATCCAAAAGACTGCTGGGAGCCTGAGGGGGATGCAGAAACACTCACTCAGGAATAATGGCCCTGATTGCATCAACCCACCAATGAAAGAAGAGTAAACGGCTTGACAATAATAACAAATAAACAGTGCAGAAGAGTGCAGAAGAGAAGTACTTACACACACTGTAAACTGAAGGTGGACAGAAGGTGGAAAGATAAAGGGAAATACAGAATATAAAGGTGGTCTTGGTCACACACATATAATGCATGAGTTTCAAATCTGCTGTTATACAGTATAGCAGTATAAGCTTTGATGATAGTTGTACTGGTTGTATATATTCCATAATTTTCATGTTTATTACATATTTATAAATTTGTTGTATATATAATATATAATATGTATATATATATTTATTATATATAATATATATATTATATATACATTTCTATGTTTAACATTGGCCATTATAGACAGGTTCTAGATGTTATTATATAGCAATCCATTTTCACACCCAAAGCAGTAATAATAATGCTAATTGGGCAAGATCTCCACATGGCACTATGTAGATGCCCAAAGTGCTTTCAATAAAAGAAACCTTTGACGCAAAGGTCATTGAAATTAATTAAGCTGGCCAGCCAAAATATAAACCTCACAAACATCAACTTTTGAGGGCCACTTTTAAACTCCATTTCATATTTAAAACACCACACAGGGTTCTGTATTTAATTGGCCAACCAAAACAGGAAAATCCTGCCCATGACAAAACATGATGCAAAGGGCTCTCGTCCGGTAATTGATGCTTTAGGAGCGAGAACCTGCAGCATTTTATGCTCCACTGAGCCCACAACACCTTTATTTGCTGTAGACAGGATAAAGTTCAGATAGAAAAGGTGAGAATCTTTAGTGGCATGCGCATCTCAATGACCCACATGCAGCTGGCAGTCAGATATTGTGCATTTGCATAAGAGAAAGTAAGAAAACAGAACAGTTTAGAAATTGTACTGGATAGCTAATGAAAGTCAGGATTAAGAGGGTGATCATACCTGAGATAAGTCCGGGATGTCCCCACGATCTATTCCCACCTGCTGTGAGGTAAGATGAGAAGGGCACATATGTTACACAGAGCTGCTGACTGAAGCCTCTCGCTAAAACTAAAGCAACAGATGACAATCTCACCTCAGCCACTTTGAGGAACTCAGAAATCCGTGTCATTCGGGTGAGGAACTTCTTGTAGATATCCAGACCCTCTTTGCACTGAACCTTCTTCATGTCAAAGTATTTTTCTGAGAGCAGACAAGTAACAACCCATTACCAATTAGCATAGTGGAGTCTTCTGCATGTGAAGGAATTAATATTGATCCCACCGGTTTAATTTGCAGGGTATCTAACAATATAATCCCAAGAGCTTTAAAGTGTTGAAAAATAGAACAAATAGATGTGCAGAAATCTTTTAGTTTTCTCATAAGAAAATCGGGTGTCATTTGGATGTTGAAGTATCCACAAATTATATGTATATCTTATTCTCTTAGTTTTAATTTTCTTAGATCTTAAATTTTTAGGTCTTATATATATTTCTACTTTTATTATTTTAAACTATATCATTTTTATCCCAAACTGTGAGAAAAGACTCATACCAAGCATGTCATACTGTGTATGGTTGTGTATGTTACAAAAAATGTTTGTATCTGTGAGCGTGTTTTTTTATTTTATAGCACAGAAATTAGGACATGCTATTGGTCAGACACAAACCAGCATACTTGTAAGCATAACTGTCTGAGAGCATGTACACTACCCACTGTTCCACACCTCTGCTCTTAGCTCACAACATATTTCAAATAATTTTCGATATTTCAATAATAATTAAAATCTTTGGTGCATGCCTTACAATAAAATAAAGTTCATTCACGAAGGTAATTCAGAACTGAGACCTTGTAACTCATCTGAAAAAACCTACCCAGTAAGTTAATTATCCCCTCATTGTAAGCAGCAAAAAGCCGGATGGAGTCTTTAAAGAGAAGCATGAACGCGGCATTGATAACCCCATTGGTGAGCTCATTGGCATTGACCTGGACACACAAAAATAGGTTTTTCTAAATATATGCATAAATACAAAGGTAAAATACTCCAGTGCGTTGCTGCTATAAAATATACATTCATCAATACATGGGGCATCCATAAGCAATAAGCATTTTGAGACATGCATGTATGTAAATGATCCATCAGCTCCATGCATTCCAACTTACATTGAAGTCAAGAAGCGCATCCATCTGGTTCTGTATGATGGGGATGGTTTTAAGGAGCTTCTCTGTGTTCATGGTCCTCATCACTCCATCCACACTTAAGGAAAAGGATTGATTTTAAAACGGGTCAAATGACATTAGGTGGGAACAGTGCATAAAGGTTTAGCGCACAATCCACAGCGATGACTTCAGGCCATTCAAAAACACTGATTTGCAAATCTGCAACGTATCAAGTGAATAATTTACTGCTCAAATGATTCACCGTTTGAGTTACATAACGCACTTAATGCAGAAATCTGCACAGCCAAGAAAATATTTTCAGTCTGTGAAGTAAACTACCTGTTTAGCTACCTGCCATTTCTGGGTTTAAATGATGTTTTATAACAAAAAAAAAAGGTTCACTGAAATTTCTTACCCACGCTTGACTTTTGTGAAGTCAAATGCCACCTGTCGATACGAAACCGCTTTTTCATTCAGGTATCGACTATACCGCCGAATGAATGTTGACATATCGTAACCTAGGGAGACACCAATAATGCTGAGCTGTGAGGTTTCTAGTGTGCCACAAATTCACATGAATAACATTTACATTTAGGCATTTGGCAGACGCTTTTATCCAAAACGACTTACATTGCATTATACTACACATCGATCACTATACATTGAGAATGTGCAATCCCTGGGATCGAACCCATGACCTTGGCGTTGTTAACACCATGCTCTAACCACTGAGCTACAGGAAAGCTACAAACGACAAAAAGAATAAGCCTACAAACTCAAAGATCCCTTGCATATTAACCTGGGATATGAGCAACAGGAGTATTTTATGTTTGCTACATAACAGATTACTGTAAAACACACTACAATCGTTAAATAGTAAACAATAATTCGTATTTTAAACTTAGCTGAATCATTCATCCAATAAAGAGCCCCAAATTAAACTTCTGTAAATAAATGTGGACAGTTAAATACTTCACCTTGTAGGCCACTTTTATCCAGGAAGTTACTGAGGTTGAATAATGTGTTCCTGGAGGCCAAGTACTGAATAAATCGCTGTAACCAAAATTAAAAACAATGTATAATGCAAACCACCATTATCAGATCAGATCTTTGCCCTGAACATTTATTAGCATGTTCAAGTAACACGTATTTAAAAGTGTACAGATCTCTCACACACACTCACCTCGTTTCCGTACACCATGAGGTGATGTGTTGTAATTAGGGACTTGAAGACGACGACCCAGCTGGTGTTGGTGGTTCTCTCAAACAGAGAGTCTGCCAGCTGAGGAATGTTTACATTCATCTCATTGGTACAATGTATCAGATCTACAAAAGGAAAAAGATGTTTTCATCAATTGCAGACAACAATGACCAGTAAAATGGTGAAAAATGTGATCAATTAAACTTATAAAAATGTAAAGTGCTTTGTTTTGAATTGTGTAACAGCACAGGAGTTGCACAGCACACAGCTGTTGAGAATGCTGGTGAACATTTTTTATAATGAAATATAGAATGCACAAGTGCAAACATATCTTTTGTCAGTACTTTCATAAAAACAGAACTAATCCATAAATAACACAATATAAACTTGGATCCATCCGTATTTCAATTGGCTATCCAGTTAATGCTACATGCAAATGCTTTAAATATTGCTAAATGATATGTGCATAATTAGGATAAAAATACATTTAGACAAGATTGTTGGTTGGTTTAAGAACAGACACAAGGAGCTAACCTTCTTTTAATCAGCCAAATGGGTATGTGCTGTATATTAGCTATTGGGTATATTGGCTGATGATGACCCAAATACAGACTGATTAATCAGCCTGGCCAATATATCGGTCTACTACACTCACAGACATAAAATTCCACCAATAACACTTTCTCCACCTCTTTAAAGAGATAAAAGCTCCAGATTTACAGGGCAGAGAGCACTGCTTTTAAGCTTTTTGACATTCCGCCACGTTCAGAACACACAGGGAAAAAATATTGACATTGATGATGATGTACATGTACGAAGAGCAGTTAGAGAAATCACATGAGCATCTTCAGAATCTTATTTCTCAATGAGTAAAGCTGAGCTTTAATCATGTGGTTGGTTGGTTGGCTAGCTGGTTTGGTGTAAACCAGCTGTCTCCAGAACACTGCCAACTTCGATTCATCCAATTACATCACTCCTACTGCTGAGAAACAAAGCCTTTGTACCAAAAGATGACAACTGAAATACACAACCTAATATGTACCACAGCTATATGCACACCTGAATAAAGCAGATCATTTCTAGCTGGTGAAAAGAACCACCAGTAACAACAATCTGTGACATTGTTACTTCAACTAAATCACTGCTTTAAAGTAAATTAACATTTTTTAGCTAAACTGCTACATACAAAAGGCAGAGAGTTTTCGCAAACCTGCATTTTACATTCTACATAATACTGCAAAAGATAAAAACAAAATTTCATGCCCTTACTGAGATACTGAGGTCTACCACATATAGATTTACGACAATGTTGCAGTGAAACGTAGGAAAGAATTTCCAGACTCGAGACAGAAATAGAGATCTATTCTCAAACACAGAGAACAGACTTAGTATAGACTGGCAGTCCACCAGAACTTACTAGGACGCAAACCGTTCACTGACATCACTTTCAAGCTTGCTCTGAGATGAAGCCAAATGGACGTTGTGCAATGCAGATACAAACTCAACGCAAAAGAATTGTAACAAATAAAATCAAAGTATCTTCTGCATAACCATGGATACAATGGCATAAGATAGATTATATCAATGATCTACTGTGTAACTGCTCAAAAATCAATACGGGGATTATACGAACAATACTCAAAATAGCAATGCTATAGAGGTGTGCAAGAGCCCCCGATTAACTATATTAAAAGTAGATCGAAGCTCTACGAAAACACAAACCATGAACACAACAGATTTACGTGATCAAACTTAATTACAAAGCTCCCACAAAACACTGCTTACATAGAAATAAATGTACGATAAAGCACTGTTGTGTTTCACATGCGATGCATGTCAGTTTTAAATAAATGGCCTATATTTCAAATATTATTAACAGAAGCCTCTATCTAATCACGTTAGCTTAGCACAGCCAGGGCCTGTCTATTGTACAATAGCCTAAAATCAATGTGTTTAAAAACACACATTACAGATTCACGCCGCTACACAAACTATATCGCGGATAATACTCACAATCCAAATGTTTCTTTTTCGGACCCATTATTTCGTGCGTTGTAGCCTTGCACACTGTTTTGGATACGGCTGATCCAGTAACGCTATGCTGAGCAGCTGTTATCCTGTCTGTAATGCTCTGCCCAGACATCTTCAAAGCTTTCCACCGATCGCGGATGAAATAATACTTTAGTATATTTAAATTCACGGTGCTACTGTTGTGTTCACAGTTACCGGTCAACCTCCGATCGTAAAGCACGAGTACACTGGGAGACAAAGATCGGACAAGAGGAGGCAGACGGGAGCCCGGCTGAAATACAGTTATCCGCTGAGCGAGACGGTGATGGATCCAGAAATGATGTTGCTAAATATCTCCCGCGAAATCGTTACATTGTTACAATTTTCAAAGGTGCGTTCTAAAGGTCCGCGGTCTGACTCATCTCTCATCCCAGTCTCGACACTAATCCCGCCGTTTGACCGCCGCCTGTCTTATTTCTGTAAGTAGGATTGGAAAGCAGCGAAGACATTCAGTGAAATGGCGGGCCTGTGCCGTTCCATGCGAGCTACTAGAATATAGGACACTGCCCGCACCAGCTGCTGATCCAGGATCAGACAGTGGTACCGTCACACACACACACACCTTTACCATTACAAATGCACTTGCTTTGCATGGTATGTAGACGTAGTTTGTTTTATTACTCAGTTATTTATTTTATGTTGTTTATATTTATTTTCTGTTGAGTTGATGTCGTCTATGTGAATTAACAATTTTAACAATTAATAATATTTAAAACTAGCTAATAAGATTAAGTATATAGGCTAGTGTCTAGTAGCGTAAACCTTTATTATGATTCCTTACAATGAAAGTTTAATTTCCACTTAAAAAAATAAACGTGCATATGATTTTTTTAGTAGAAGACACTTATTCAAACAGGCCTCTAAGTTAAAACCTACTTAAATGTAGCCGAATGATTTTATTAAAAGCAATTATAAAATTCAAAACTTTCATCGTTTTGTGGCCTTTGTGTTTTTGTTCACACTTTTGCTGTTATGATTACAAACTTAATAGAACATACCTAAATAATTAATTTTTAAATGCCAGCACTAATTGCATGTATAGGCTATATGTAATAACTATAAATCACGGCGTTTCTCAGGCCGCCTGACATAAACACAAGGGGGCGATGAAGAAGCATTGTCCTGATGGCAATAGTGTTTGTGAAGCTCTATTACTGACAATTTAACCATGAGTCTAATAAATAATAATTGGCATTATACATATCATGTTCTCTTAAACGAATAAACACATCAAATAGCCCAAAGAATAAAACGTATTTTTTAAAGCCTCTGTCTTCTTATTCTATGTGGGTATTTCAGGGCAGTTGTGTTTTTTACACCAATGATGCAATAAACTGATGAATAATGAAATGTATTACTTTTGTTACTTCTACTCGTTTCATGTTAATAGTCAGTGTCAGGTGTATTTTTTGTGAAACTGCTAAAGGATGCTAGAGTTTCATGTGTACAGTTACAGATGCAACTGTTGTTTAGCGTTTAAAGAAGCTGTCAGTTAAAAACACTGAAGGGTTTGTGTTATATACATGTCCTGTTAGGGCTCTCCACTTCTTTCACTTTGCTGGTTCAGTTCGCTTACTTCTTTTAAGGCAGTAGTGCATGAAATAGCCTTTAACTCTCAAAACAACAATATGCTAATGAGTTTCTGGTGTGAATTTGTTTTTCTGGCCATTTCACTTGCATGTGTAAAGCAACATGCAAAAAATGCTAATATTTACAGGTAGGGTAGGCAATTTTAGAGAGGCTAGCAATAGCACCTTAGCTTTAAAAGCATAAGATCCTGTCCTTCTTTCAGAGCGTGTAACATTGATAATATTGTGATATTCAGAGATGTAATATCAGATGAATAAAATATTTTCACAACATTACTGTTTTTGACTTTACATTCGACTTTATATTTGATAAATGCAACCCCACATAAGTTTAACAAGTATTCTAACAGCTGAATAACCGAATAAGTTATTTTATAGTAAGTCACAGTAAGTTGCTTTCTTTTGTTCGAACAATTAAAACAGAATTATGGCAAAAAATGTAAAGTTCGCATTAGTGTAAAACAGGGGGACATCAATGTAATACATCCAAACAGAGGCATTGTAAATGACGTGGTACACACTGAAATGTTAGCTGACATTTATTTTCTTCTGTTGTAACTGTAGCCACTTTTAATAAAACACAAAAGGTTTTATTATTGATACAGACAAAACACATGTACGCCAAAAGTCCCTTTATTATTAGTTGTCATTCAGATTTTAAGACTGGGTGGGGCCATGTATTTATTTCTGATGTATACATAACTTTCAAAAATATATAGCCTTATAGTCTACTATATATTGTTTTTGTTCATGAAAACAAGTTATATTAAATTGCAATAACTTAATTTGTAAAATGCTTTCCTGATTTAATGTACAGTTAAAAGTTTTATCATTATGTTTTTTTTTAACTTATAACACAATAATTTCTGTAACTTTAGTGTTTCCATAGTTTCAACTCAATCTTCTACACCAGTAATTCAATCAACCACAGATCATAACTTTGGCACCACTTGGCATTACTTAAAAGCTTAAGGTAAATAAAGCAACTAAACTGGAATTTGTTTGTAGTGTGTGGAATTATTTTACAGTGTGGTGGTATAAACATAATTGTCTATTTACCTCAAAGATTGTGTTATGAAGGCCATGCTGGTTCTCTGCCCTCAGTGTTTAGTTAGTATTTAAAAAAATCAGATTACTTTAGAGTATTTTTATTATTTTAACTGGTTAATCTGACTGATCATAAATTAATCTGTAGAGGAGGATGAGCTAAGGGATTATCCTCCATTACTGTGGTTAATACACTCCACTGAAAATGTACGCGTTAAAATCATTTTTTTAAACTGTAGGTACGAAAATATAGGCCTCAAATATCTGATCTCAGAACAGTATGATAAAGTTAAATAATGTCATGTCGTGATCCTTCAGAACAAATTAGAGCACATGGCTGCCTGACTGTATCTGGGTCGTTTCATGGGTGGGTAATGTAAAATATAGATATATATATTGTATTTATGCGTCATAATTAGAGAATATGATATTTTACCAGCTTGTCATCATGTTCTTGAGGTAACAGAAAACCCAGTGGATTAAAACAGAGAGCAGAATTAAATCTGTCTAATGTATTAAACTTTCCTATATCCAAAGCAAACTTTGGATATTAATATTAATTTGGATATTAATACTAATATTGCTAAACAAATCAATTGAATTGGTGCACTAGATAACTGGACTCATATGCACCACATATAACACAATTGATGTGCTTCTAATTCGTGCTAACTAAGTAGTTTTTTCCCCAATCCTGCATAGTCAAAAACATTATTTAATGTGAATAAATCCACCTGACTACACTAGGTTGTGCCAACAAGGTCAATTGTAAAGCTTACGTTAAGTAGAAATATCCTTATGTTACCAACTGAATGCAACTCACTTATGTATTAGCATGTATTGTATTAGCATTACATCTAACGTACATCAATGGACAGATTGTAATTGTGTCTGCATGTATAGCGACAGGGCCCCAGTCCCCATGCACCCAGCAGTGTATAAATGTATTTTGTGTTCCCCTCTTGTTCAGAAGGCAGGACAGTGTTCCCCGATGAAGGCCATGGGTAGTGCATCAGTGAGCATTAACGGTTGCGTTAAACGTAAGGAGCCAGGAGGCCACAGTGACAATAGCAGCCGCACACTCACTATCAACTCTGATGGGCTGATAGAGAGAATAAACCCTTTAGTCACTTCAGCCGCTGTTGAAAACATAATTCCAGCCTTTAGTCCCACACTGAGCTCAGACATTATTGAGCGATGACAGAGGCAGATCAAGACACGAGAAGACGAGTGGGAAATTGTAAAAGCTGCTCATGTTTCTCGGTCCATAAAAAGAGATTTGTTCAGCGCTTTGAGATCCTGATGGATTTTCCCATGTTGTTCGGGACAGCTCTTTTTGTTAAAGACTCCTGATAACGACCCATTGTTTTGGCTGCAGCAGGGGCCCGTGTTGCAGGCGGCCCCTTGGAGATGCCAGGCTGCCTATTCACTCGCCGGCAGCAGGTGGAAACGCATGGAGCGCACCTCACTCGCTTGCATCGGGGGACTGAGGTAAGAGACAGGGGAATCAGCACTTCACCACTGTTACACCACTGGTATATATATGAAATCTCTCATAGGATCTCAGTTAATGCATAAAATGAAGTGTATTTTTGATATTGCAAATATGACTGCTCTCCCCCGTTCTGTTCCAGGTTTTGAAATGGAGTGGATATGTGTTCCTCTTCTGCTCTTCAGTGGAGTTCCTGCAGCTTTAACACAATTCAATGGATTCAACTGTGATCCAAACTACCACAGCAGATTTCCTGGTAAGAAATCGAGAGCCAAAAGWAACATGTTATAGAATATGCACTGACATGCAATTTCTATAGAATTGAAATATAAATATATATACACACACATATGTGTGTGTCTGTATGTATGTGTATATATATATATATATATATATATAGCTTTCCTGTAGCTCAGTGGTTAGAGCATGGTGTTAACAACGCCAAGGTCATGGGTTCGATCCCAGGGATTGCACTTACTCAGAAACAATGTATAGTATAATGCAAAGTCGCTTTGGATAAAAGCGTCTGCCAAATGCATAAATGTTAAATGTTAAATATATATATATATATATATACATGTATATGTGTGTATATATATATATATGCAGATGTTTTTCGGGTTTAATTTGCATTTGTCTTCCATTAAAAGCAAATCTGTTTTCCTCTCCAGGTGACCGAGATATCAGTGTTTACTGTGGTGTTCAAACAATCACACTAAAGATTAACCTGTGCCCTGTGCTGTACTCGGGATACAGCGATACTGACCTGGCGCTGAACAGTCGCCATGGAGACGTCCAATGCAAAGGCTTCATAAATAACAACACCTTCCCCACCGCGATGCTCTTCAGCATCAGTCTGAGCACCCTGGAGGCCTGTGGGAACACACTGGTGGTGAGGGATACATTCCACTTACAAACAAATACTAATACAAATACAAATACAAATACTAATACAAATATTAATACAAATACTAATACTAATACTAATACTAATACCAATACTAATACAAATACTAATACTAATACAAATACTAATACAAATATTAATACAAATACAAATACTAATACAAATACAAATACAAATACAAATACAAATACAAATACAAATACTAATACTAATACTAATACAAAGTACTATCGTGTTTGTTTGGACATAGAAAC
The DNA here is from genome assembly GCA_036877585.1 of Botia kubotai. NCBI lineage: Eukaryota > Metazoa > Chordata > Actinopteri > Cypriniformes > Botiidae > Botia > Botia kubotai. The sequence continues at coordinate 13,015 of JAZGTI010013754.1, forward strand.
ACAGTCATACAGTACAGTGTTTTTAGACGTATAATATGGCATCCGATACCATCAATGTATGTTATGGTACTGTCGTAAGTCTTTGCTGTATCATCTACAAGAGCCGCGATGCTTTCAAAAAGGCACCGATAATTGTTTTGGTGCTTTTTAAAATCGATACTCCGTTGTTCTTTCTGAACTCGTGCCAACATTTTTTGTATTGTTTTCTGTGTTGGTACTGTATTGCGTAATGTAACTGATGTACTTACTGGATTCACTGGAGCTGCTTATGTGGTTTTAAATGTGGTGATTTCCCTCGTGGAAATAAGATTTACATTAGGGAACATTTTGAGCTTTTGTAGATAGTTTTTTATGTGTGGGCAGGTCTCTACAGCTCAGGGCAACAATGCTTATGGAAACGCCTCCACCGTGCAGATGGGAAACATATCTGGCTTCATTGACACCCCAGACCCTCCTACTGTCATCAGCTACTTGCCCGGTCTGCTGTATAAATTCAGTTGTAGTTATCCTCTCGAGTACCTGCTCAACAACAGCCAACTGGCATCGTAAGTCTGGCATCTGTGAGACATAGCAACCACATTTTCCTATATTAGTACTGAGACTAAGTATTCTGCTGTATGCCTTAAAGGGACAGTACACCCAAAAAACTAAATTCTGTCATTATTAACTATAACCATGTTGTTCCGAATCCACTTTCTTCATTCCAATGGAAAACAAAAGGAGAACAGTTAAGCAGAGTGTTAAGAACTAACAGCCTCGGTCACCAATCGCTTTCATTGTATTTGTTTTATACACTGAATGTAAATGGTGAAGGACATTCTGCCTTTTAGGTTGAAACTAAGCGTAATAAGGTGTAGCTTTCCTGTAGCTCAGTGGTTAACAGCGCCAAGGTCATGGGTTCAATTACAGGGATTGCACGTATTTAGAAACAAGGTATAGTTTAATGCAATGTAAGCCGCTTCGGATAAAAGCGTCTGCCAAATGCGTAAATGTAAAAAGGGTAAATGATGACAGAATTTTCATTTTAAGGGTGAACTATTCCAAGGAATGAGGGTTTTGTTTTCAAAAACAAATATCAAATAAAAAATATTTTAAAAAATCAAAAATATAAAAAAAACTTCAGTGTAAACTGTAACTACCTTAATACAGTATCAAAACATTAAATCAACATTTCTGCTGTTATGAATTCATGCTTTATTGATACTTTGTGCAGTAAATAGCCTGTGTTGATGTATTGTTCTGTTGTCAACCTCCTTTAACAGCTCGTCTGCTGTAATATCAGTGAAAGACAACAACGGTACTTTCCTGAGCACTCTTAGTTTAGTGCTTTACAATGTAAGTGCCCTGTTTTAGTTACACTAAAACAATGAAAGTGTACAGTAAACGCTAACCACATATATTTAATACTTCATTCATCATACATTGAACTATCTTTGCGACTTCATGGTAATTATATTTTAACAGGACTCAACCTTCAGTCAGCTGATCTCTATACCAAATGCCGGCCTGTCCTTAAAAACTCGCGTGTTTGCTGCAGTTAAAGCTACAAATCTGGACAGGAGGTATACCACAGTACCTGACAGAAAACAT
>JAZGTI010013756.1:0-14603 GCA_036877585.1 Botia kubotai
CGGGGTCAGAAGCGTTGAAATGTGAGTACATTGTACACCAATAGAAATAAGAGAATCTCTGGTGTAACGAATGTGCTCCGTGTTGAGAAGTGTGTTGGTATGTGTGTATCAAAACTTAGTTTAAAAAAATAAATAAATAAATAAAAAGTGGTAAGAGCAGTCGTGACGGCAGCCGACCTCACCGGCGCCATCTTGTAGATTGGCGCAGGTGAGGTGAGACCAGAAGACATTGTTTCTGATTGAGGACCACAATTTATCTCAAGGGTGTGGAGGTCCTTCTTTTCTCTCCTAGGTGTGACCGTCAGCCTATCTTCTGGATACCATCCCCAAATCAACGGCCAAACAGAGAGAAAAATCCAGGAGATAGGCCAATACTTACGTACCGTCTGCCATGGCCACCAGAACTCCTGGAACCGATTCCTCGCCTGGGCCGAGTACGCACAGAATTCCTTCAGACAACCCACCACAAATCTTACTCCATTCCAGTGCATACTCGGTTACCAACCTCCATTGTTCCCCTGGACTGGGGAACCATCTGAAGTACCATCTATCAATCATTGGTTCCAGGAGAGTGAGAGAGTGTGGGACTCAGCACATCAACATCTTCAAAGAGCGGTAAGACAGCATCAACTCTGAGCAGACACACGAAGAGGACCTACACCTAGTTTCAGTTCCGGAAAGAAGGTATGGCTATCCACAAAGGACATAAGATTAAGAACACCATGTAAAAGCTTAGTCCCAGGTTCATTGGTCCCTTTCCCATCATCAAACAAATCAACCCGGTCACATACAAACTCAAACTTCCACCACAGTATCGCATTCACCCTACATTCCATGTATTCCTCTTAAAACCATTCCATTCATCACTGTCTCCTGTGTCTACAGAGCCTGGTCCTTGAGAGGAGCCTCCCCCCTCCAGTGGTTATAGAAGATGAAACTGTCTATTCCATCAAGGAAATCCTGAGTTCCCCGTGTCGTGGTGGTAGACTGGAGTACCTAGTGGATTGGGAAGGATACAGACCTGAGGAGAGATCTTGGGTACCCAGAAATGACATCCTAGATCCCAATCTACTGACAGAATTCCACAATGCACATCCAAAGGCACCTGCTCCCAGAAGTCGAGGACGTCCACCATGACATCGGGGCATTCAGCCCTCAGGAGCAGTCCGTGAAGGGGGAGGTTCTGTCACGGAAGCACCATGCTCTATCCACATGCAATGTTTACTATCACCCGAGTACTAAACACCTGCACCCAATCAAGCACTCTTTATAAACACACTCACTCCACACACTCACTGTATGATCTCACCTACTAATAAAGACTCTACTCCATGCTGTTCCACTTACCTGCTCCAGTTTGTGTCGTCTTCAAAATCCCCTTCGTCTTCTCCTGTGGTGTCCGGAAGCCAGAGCGCTAGACATCAAAGCAAATTTAAACAGGCTGGCTAAATCTAAATGTAAAGTAAGATTGTTATACACATTGGCACAAATTATGTTTATCTCTTGTCAGTCGAACAGAGATAATATCAAAGATACTAATACTAATGATAATATTAAACAGGTGCGTTAACTTGCTAGTACAATGTTGGACTCCAATGTGCTCTGGCATCCTCTCTGCTTATCGTGGTGATTAAATAAACAGCAAACTGTCATCACTAAAGGGCTGGATGTCTAAGAGTTGTGTTCGCAGAATAATATAGGTGTCAGATAATTTGAAATGTTTTTGGTGTAGATCTAACCTGTTGAAAAAAGATGGCATCCATCCCTGCTGGGTGGTGCTGCTGTTCTATATAGAAATCCGGCACACAGTCTTGCTATTAATACTAGTAATTGTTGACTAACTGGGGCTCAGGTCAAGAAGCAGACAAACTGGCTTAACCAACCGTCTGCCTAGCCATCACACGTCACAGACAAGATAATTTACAACACACAGAATTACCCAAATATCTTAATATAAGTCTCAAAAGTACATACTGTACCACTCAGACATGATTATGATTTCTAATGCATGTCCATTTATTCAAATGGTATAAATGTGTTGTAGAATGTGTTGTCTGAGATATCTGCTTTTGTGACCACAGATAACTTCCTGCATTACTCTGCAAGGGCTTTTGGGATGCCAAACGCTGCAGCAACCTTTCAACATTTGATGAAGAGTGTTATCTGGAGTTGCAAACTGTGAAGCCTATCTAGACAGTGTTGTTCTCAGATATATAGGAAAATCACCTAGTTACTCTTACAGAGGTTTCTAGTCATCTGGCAGAGGCCTTACTAACTATTAACCTGGCAAAATGGGATTTTGCTAAAGTCATTGTGACATTTAGGTGACATTCTGTCTCCCTGGTGTTAAAAAACAAAACAAGGTAAGAGGGCGGCTGAGCAGAACCAATCGTTTATTTTAAACAAGAAAACAAACTAACACAAAACCAATAAGCGCGAGGGCTTTTCAGCGTACTCTCCGTCACTCTCGTTCTTCTGTAGCCCTGTCTTAACCTGTCTCTTGACTCACTGTAAAATAAGAACAGCTGTTTGTAGTAATTACGAGAGAGGTGTTTCCCTTAACCATTTCGTCTCCAAACCTTACGCCCCGCTTTTCACATACCCCCACTGCCCGACTCAGGCCGGGGAGCCATTCAGCCTATACCAACTCCCTCCCCATTCCTGGAGAGGAAGTTGGCCACAGGCATCCGCCCTCCTTGCTTGTGGACCACCTGAAATTTGAAAGGTTGTAACGCCAACAGGTGATCCGGGCATTGGTATCTTTCATGCGGTGGAGCCATTGGAGTGGGGCATGGTCCGAACAGAGGGTGAAAGCCTGGCCCACTAGGTAGTATCTAAAAGTGAGGACTGCCCACTTGATGGCCAAACACTCCTCAATGGTGCTGTAATTAGTCTCTCTCATGGAGAGCTTCCGACTAATGTACAGCACCGGGCGTTCCTCACTCCCCACCATCTGAGACAGGACTGCTCCCAGCCCCCTGTCCGATGCGTCCGTCTGCAGGATAAAAGGGAGAGAAACATCAGGAGAATGTAACAATGGCCTGCCACACAGTGCAGCCTTAACTAGGGTAAAAGCCCGTTGGCACTGCTTCGTCCACTGGACCGGGTCTGGAGTCCCTTTTTTAGTGAGATCAGTCAAGGGGCTGGTGACATCTGAATAATTTGGGATGAAACGTCTGTGATAGCCAGCCATCCCCAGGAACTGCCTCACCTCCTTTTTAGTCTTAGGACGCGGGCAGGTCACAATAGCTGTGGTCTTGTCAATTTGGGGGCGCACCTGTCTGGACCAGTCACTGTACGACTTCTCCATCATGGCCTTTTTGTAGCATAGCCTCTAATATATCACGGACTACTTTTTTCTTGTGTTCCGGTAAACGATAGGGCCTGGAACGCACCACTACCCCTGGAAGCATTTCGATGTGGTGTTCTATGAGGTTGGTCCATCCGGGCAGAGGGGAAAACACATCGGAAAACTCATGTTGTAATTTCTGAACCTCTGTCAGTTGGGATGATGAGAGGTGGGCTCCACATGGGACCGGGACTACAGCCTTAGGCTTTAAATCCAGTTCTGTCCCAAGCTCCTCCCTATTCTTTACTGTTGTCGCCAACTGCACAGAGCCCTCCTCCCTCCAAGGTTTTAGGAGGTTGAGGTAGGAAATTTGCTGTGTGCCCCCTCTGTCCGCACATTCCACCTCATAGTCTACGTCTCCTAAGGACCACAAAGGGTCCTTGCCACTTGATGAGTAATTTAGAGCTAGAAATGGGCAGTAATAAGAGCACTCTCCCGGAGTGAATTCGCGAAGCTGGGATCCCCTGTTGTAATTGCGAGCTTAATGCTCCTGGGCCTGCAGCAAATTCTCCAGTTTGAGCCACAAGAAGGTTCGTCCTCCCAAGCCTCTCTAAGGACGTCAAGCACACTTTGTGGCCAATGCCCATAAAGAAGCTCGAATGGGGAAAATCCAGTGGAGGCTTGGGGAACCTTGCGTATCGCAAACATCAGTGGTTCCAACCAGCGATCCCAATTTTTCGCATCGTTGTGAACAAATTTACATTACAAAATTCATATTTTCCATGGTTTGGTTACATTGTTCAACCAGTCCATCCATTTGGGGGTGGTAAACATTGGTACGAATCGATTTTATACCCAATAGTTTGTAGAGTTCGCGTAAAGTGTGTGACATGAATGTAATGCCTTGATAGGTGAGGATCTATTTCGGGATCCCCACCTGGGAGATAATACGAAAGAAGGCATCCGCCACACTCTTTGCAGAGATGTTGCGAAGAGACACTGCTTCTGGGTATCGCGTTGCATAATCGACTACGACTAATGCAAAGCGATGCACTCAAGCTGATCGTTCTAATGGCCCGACGAGGTCCATGACAATTCTTTCAAAGGGGACATCAATTAGCGAAAGCGGCCGCAGCGGCGCTTTTGGGACAGCCAGGGGGTTCATTAACTGACATTCACAGCATTCCGCACACCATCTGCAGACATTCCCGTGAATGCCTGACCAATAGAAACGGGCAATGAGATGGTTGAGTGTCTTGAGTGTCTTGAGTGTCTTGGCCAGCCATTGGATTATGATTTGGAATTAACAGTTGGGTTATATCTTCTATTGTTTGTGTGTCCTGCGCCACATGATATAATCGGTCATTAATCACTGCAAAGTAGGAGTCCGAGAGAACTCAGGAGGGACCATATTGAAGGCATGGCGCAAAGTCTCATCTCGAGACTGTTCAAGGGGAAAGTCTCTGAATGGGGAAAAGGCTAACAAGACAGCGACGGGCTGGGGGCTCCCCCTTATGCTGCCAGATGGTCTTCCACCAGCTCGACTCTGGCCCTGAGGGACTCGGGACGATGGCACTGGACCCATTCTGCCGTCCTTTTCAGTAGGCAAAGCAAACTGCTTCAGCACCACTTTCTCCACGATCCCCTCAGCGTCACACTCGTCCAGCCACAACCACTGCTGACAGGCCTCTCTGAGCTGTTGGGCGAGGATGAAGGACTGTTCACAGTCCTGGAGGGTCAGTGACTGGAAGCGCTGTGGATGTTGTTCGGTTCTGCGACCAACCCGCTGCAGAATGGCCTTCTGAAGGTCCTGGTAGGTGAGGTGAACTCCATGGCAGGGTATATAAAAACAACAAAAGAAATAATCCCAGGTTTCAGCACCACTGTGACACTTTCTGTCTCCCTGGTGTTAAAATGTAACAAAACAAGGTCAGAGGGCAGCTGAGCAGAACCAATAGATTATTTTAAACAAGAAAACAAACAAACACAAAACCAATAAGCGTGAGGGCTTTTCAGTAATTCTAAAGTTTTGAAATCCTGTGAATTAATGAAAGTTGCTGCGATTTTAGTAATGGTGGAGGTCCAAGTGCTCCCAGTTCCTTTATTTCCCCTGTAAAGGAACTGGGTGCACAGTGGCAAGGACCCAAAACTCCAATGATGTATAGATGGAGAAAAAAACATTGGGAGAAGCCAGGCTCGACCAGGAGGGCCAGTTCTCCTCTGGCACATTAAAGCTGCAATTTGTAACTGTCTTAGAGTTGATTATAATGATTTATAGTGTTTTTATTGATGAAAAACTGATGGTTACAGTTATATTTAATAATATGTCGGACACTGAGAAATTGTGCCAACAAGAAAACAGTGAGGCATAATGTTACCAATTGCAGCCATAACATCACACTGCTGTGCCTAAGCAGGGAACAAAATATAAAAACTAACTAAGCTAAAAGTTGGCATGTAAATAATGGTATGTTTACTAAAGAAGTCTATCAAATCCTGATGATCTATCTCAGGGTCATTTAATTTCATCCGGTCTCCCCCACCTTCTGGTCTCAGAGTTTGGATCCAGCTGACTACAGGACCTTGGGGAATCAGATTTAGTGTGGAGCCAGTACATCTGTTCCTGTGGGATGTGTTCCCAGTTCCAGTTTACCTAATTAATGCAGCCTAATAATCCCTTAAGGTATGTGAGTAATAAATCCATATGATTATGTGTAGGCAAGATTAAAGAGGTGGTTCTTTAGTCTAGATTTAAAATGACAGAGTGTATCTGCTTCCCGGACAACACTGGGAAAACTATTCCAAAGTTTGTTTCCAAAGTTCCAAAGCTGTTTTTGTAATTCTGGGTACTAACAGTTTGCCAGAATTTTCAGATCGCAGTGAACGCGAAAAACTGTAATAGAAGAGGAGCTCACTTAAGTATTGAGGAGCTAAACCATTCAGGGCCTTGTAGGTAATCAGTAAGATTTTAAAATGTATACGATGCTTGATAGGCAGCCAGTGTAGAGTTGACAAAACTGGACTTACATGGTCATACTTGTTCATTCTCGTGAGAACTCTGGCTGCTGCATTCTGAGCCATCTGGAGTTTTTGGATTAATCTTGCAGGGCAGCCACCAATTAGGGCATTGCAATAATCAAGTCTTGATGTCATGAATGCATGTATTAATTTTTCAGTGTTTGGCTTTGAGAGCATGTGTCGTAGTTTTGATATATTTTTAAGCTGAAAAAAATTTAGTTTTACAAATATTGGAAATGTGGCTTTCAAAGGACAAATTGTTAACAAAAATGACCTATGATTCTTGGCTATTGAAGCAGGCTTTATTGAGCATCCATCCAAAGTAAAGCAGTTCTCTATGTTGTTCTGTGTGGAGAGTTTTTGTCCAACAAGTAAAAGTTGTGTTTTATCTGAATTTAATAGTAGAAAGTTGATAGTCATCCAAGTTTTGATATCGACTATGCATTCTGTTAATTTTGTGTTAATTTTTAATTTTGAATTTATGAGTCTTGTTGGGACTAGAAGAAATGTATAGCTGAGTATCATCAGCATAACAATGAAATCTAACTCCATGTCTCTTAATAATTGCTCCCAAGGTAGCATGTACAGGGTGAAAATTAGGGTCCCAAGCATTGAGCCCTGCGGTACTCCATATTGATCGGTATGAGACCTTTTCACTCACAGCAATTCGTTTTCAAGCCTATTTAGTAGAATGCTGGGGTCTGTAGTTTACTAGTTCCCTGGGATCAAGTTGTGGTTTTTAATAAGGGGTCTGATAACAGCCAGTTTGTAAGGTTTTGGGACATATCCCAACACCAATGATGTATTAATAATACTATGTAGAGGGTCTATAATTTCAGGCAGCATCTCTTTCAGCAACCTGGTATATATTATGCCATTTTAAAAAGTTTCCTTATTTTGTTTTGGAGTCTCCAACAGCAGGTTTTCATGCATAAGTTCTAAGTTCAAAAAACACTTTCTTATAATATACATTTAAATATTACCTAATTTCTCATTCTGAAGCAATTCTTTCAAAACGGTTCAACGATTAAGTCTCTCTAAACACTCTTATTTGTCAGCTGGCCCAGTCTGTTGTAATTGGTATTCCCACATACGAGTATCGGGCAAACCAAACGCTCATTACCATAACTGAATTTCAGCCACGGAGGCTTATCAATCCCCAGGGATCCTGTAATGACAGAAAATGGCATTGATTTTACCTTTTCAATTCAAGTCAGAGTCCAAAGATGACCCAGATGAAGTCGTCTCTCAACCAGAATCTCTATTGCAAGTACAATTTGAGCTTTGAGCACAATTTGGGTGATTTCTTAGTAATGTGATAGCAGTGTTGTTGTATTTCTAATTTACATTTACATTTAGGCGTTTGGCAGACGCTTTTATCCAAAGTGACTTACAAGGTGAGAAAAACAATGAAGGGAAAATCATAAGGAGACAATAACATCCGCCGTGCACAGTTACACTTTACCAAAATTCCAACATTTCATTGCATGATCACAAACCTCCTATAAGGAGATGCTTGATAACAAGGCTTTGAAGGATGCCATTTTTCTAGTGGAATGAGCCTTTACCAGCAGAGGTGAAGGCAAATTGTTTGCCTTATATGCTTTATATACAGTGCCTTGCAAAAGTATTCATACCCCTTGAACTTTTCCGGGCACTGGACTGATGGCCGACTCCGGGCCGGGCTGTGGATAATGGGAACGAAAAGAAATACTATAAAGTGAATAAAGAGTGATAATTAATACTCAAAGCAAACGGGAAAAACATGCTAAACGCTATACATGAACCACTAAACACAACTGACCAGACTGGGAAACACTGCAACGACAGAACAAGACAAGGAAATAACAAATAACACAGACGCGACCAAAATAATAACAGATCTTAAACACGACAGGCTAAGGTTAAGACTGCATAAAACAAATGCTCTTAAAAAACAACCATTGGCGACAACACGGACCAACACAAGACAGCAAACATGAGGGCAATAAATACACGGAAACAAATGAAAGCAACAGGTGCGTGACATTAACAGAAATGATAGAACAGATTAAGTGGAGTCTGAACCTCGCGCTCTGACATGTAACAAGACAGAGTCAGGATCCTGGCAAAAGGCAAAAACGTAACCAGCATTTTATTTCACTGTTCCGAATACAGACTGATTTTAAGGATACACTAGCTTAAATATCATCAGGCAATATAGCGCCACTAATCAAAACAACTGAAAGCACATTAAGTCTATAAATCTTGTGAATGTGTAAGGTGATGCCCATGTAGCTGTCACACATATCTTCGTTAGGGGCATGCCACATAATGCTGTCCAAGACATGACCACTGTTTGAGTCAAATGACACCTAACAGATGTAGGCATTGTACAGCCTGTCAAATGATATGCCTCAACAATAGTGCCCACCGCCCAGTGAATGAGCTTTTGGTTCAACAAGGGTGCACCTTTTTATTTGACCCCAAAACAGATGGGTAGCTGGTCCATGGTATGCCATGAAACAGTCCCTAGCACATACCGCCTCAGTGAATGGACTAGATATAGGGCTGCTTGGAAGAGCTCATCCTCTTGCCTACATGCAGACAGCTAAATAGGCAGATTTGAGAACTTTGAGAACTGACAATACCTTGAGCTGGAATTTTATGTTCGATGTTAGGTATGGTTGCCCTCTGGCCCTTACCTGAGGTACTGCAGACTCACAGTATAACTGTATAGCATGCAACTCTGCAACCCTTGTGGTCAATGCTATGGCTGAAAGAAAAACAGCCATAGCATTTTTTTCCTTAGAAATATCCAAACATCTGCTTACTCCATTGAGTCATAGCTGAACATTGCTCCTTTGATAAAAAACAATTATCAAACTAGCCAACCTGCACTGATTGACAAACATGCCTACATTAACACATTGGCTGACAGGGCTGCCACAAGCACTTTAACCCTTTCGTGCGTACGATCATACCGTTGTGATCATTCTTGTCTGGGCTCAGGAGTGTACAATCACACTGGTGTGATTAGAATGTTCAGTGGTCACATGATCACCTGCTAAATTCAAATCTGTGTTCAAACCAGAAATGGCGGTAAACTAGAAAGCAAATCTCTCTGTGTCACAATTGTTAGCATTTTCAGTCACAAGATGTTTTATGTTTATTACATTTCAAATGATGCTGCACGATCACATATAAATACAGATAAATAGAAACACAAATACCAGAAATAAACATATATAAGTTCAATTTTAACTCACATTTATTTGTATAGCGCTTTTCATATACATCATCTTCTACATAGCACTTACTTCTATATATATTCTTTTTATGAAACGGAGGCAAAAGCATCTTTTAAACAAAACGTTATGTTATTTTATATTTCTTACATTTCATTTTTCATTGCACAACCACAGAAGTAATAGGAAAATATATATAGTTTATACATAACAAGGGCAAAACAAACCCTTTAAACAACGTGCAGTTGTGTTTTATTCCTGTCAATCGATTGTGTAGGTAATTATAAAGTTTACTCTATTCCTCTCTCAGTTCGCCAGACATATTTATATTTTTATAGTTCAGAGTGTGAGAGTGCTCTCATTGACCTGGAGTCTAAGTGCATATCCAGGAAGGATGCTGACTGGCAAGGGATTAAGCAGCTTTTCTGGAGGTTTATCCTTAGGCCAAAATTTAGCAACATTGGTGTTGTGTGTTTTTGGCACAATACTGAGGAGATCTGTCACACAACAACCAGTTGCCCTGAAAATTGCCCTGAAATTTGAACTGAAAGAACCTCCTGTGATGCAGGGCAATGTAAATATGAAAATATGCATCCTTCAGGTCAACCAGAATTAACCACATTTCAGGTTTATTTGAACGTCAACAGCTCTTGTTTGAAAGTCTGAGATCCTGAAGCTCCCATCTTTCCTAAAATGAAAGTAAATATGGAGGTCTACTGGCTCTGGCTCTTTCTGCAATCTCAGCCTATTGTGAGAGTGCTCTCGTTTACCTGGAGTCTTTACCTGGGAAGGATGCTGACTGGCAAGGAATTAAGCAGCTTTTCTGGAGGTTTATCCTTAGGCTAAAGTTAGCAACATTGTGTAGCAGATGTTGTGAACCTGGGTACTCACTGGGTGTCTGTGTAGAAACTGAAGACAACTTCACTTCTCACATGTGTCTATAAGTCACTTGTTATCTGTAATAACTCTCCAATCTCCACTGTCAACAGGGAACATTCCCATCCTTGGGGTGGTAACGGTGAATATGCATAGACCAAGTTGGTGGTCTAAACTGAGAGTGGGGTACCTCATGATGACAAGCCAAGTGCTGCTGATTGCTCCTGTCTGCGGTGTTGCCAAATAGACATTTGGTGTGAAGTCAGAATGTGTATGTGTGTATGAAGTCATGTGTAAATGAAAGAATACGAGATTCTTGATGTGGTGCGCGTTACAGAGGAGGCTACCGTACCGCCTCCTCCACACCACCAGAGGGAACCGTTGCATGAATACAAACCGATTTTTATTTGGACTTCCATTTCCATCATGCTTCATACCTGGGACTGATCATGCCCACACGTACACACCTGCACCTCATTACTGTTGACTATATAAACCACACCCAAACTCATTGCAAGTCTTGATTTGCCCCAGCTCTCATTTCTAAGCAGTTTTCCTTGTTTTTGCCTGCCTTTTATTAGCATTTGGATTGTCTATCGTTTTGGATTGTTTGCTGCCTGCCCCGACCTTTTGGATTGTTTATTGGACGTTGTTACGCTGCCTGCTTCCTTGCCTGTTTCTCGTTTTGCCTTTGCTTTACCCTTGTTGTTACTGTTTGCCATCTCTCGACCCTGCCTGTTTTGACTATTCTAATAAAAGCTGCAAATGGATCCCAGTGCTTCTGACTTGTTGTTACAGACAGATACTACTCTATCCACCATGTACTGACCATCTCTGGTGGTATGGAACAGTGAAATAGGACACATGTAAAAGGAAGCATAACCCTGACAATTAGTTACTCTAGAGTGAGGTGCAGGTCAGTGGGTCTAATCACTCTCTGACAGCCTCCCTGTGTGTGTGAGAAAAAGTTACCTAAAGCTCAGTTTGGATTAATCATGGAATCTGATATATGCACAGAAGTCAAATCGGATTGAATACAGAACTCTATAATAAAGAGTTCTGCAGAGTATTTTAACTCATTATAAGCAAGCCAACAGGGTGACAGTAGCAAGGAACCAAAACTCCAATGATGTACAAATGGAGAAAAACCTTAAGAGAAACCAGGCTCAGCCAGGAGGGCCAGTTCTCCTCTGACACATTAAAGCTGTAATCCATAAATTTTGTTAAAGGGAAGCTTTTAATACTGATTTATAAATTTATATTGATTTAAAATTGTTGGTCTGATCTGGTGTCAGATGTTAATCATCTGAGGAGTGTTGAAACAGGGATGGCGATAAAGCATAACATTACTGATTGCAGCTACAACATCAAACTGTGGTTAATGCATCAAACTGAGTAAACGCTATTTGTAAAGTCTAACTGGGGTGAAAGTGAGTGGGGTGTAACCACAGTGAGGTCTGCCTGCTGTGACATCATGTGCATACCCTCTATACAAAGAAGTCACTGGAGGCCAACAGACCCTGTTTAGCTTATGCTCAGGTTCAGCCAAGTAGCCAAGATCACCTTTTGCAACTTTGCATCCCATGAGCCATCACTATTAAAATTAACTATTCAATTACAATCCAATAGACACAATTATTTTTACAGTTATGTAAAATCAACATCCATACTGTTATTTGATAATATTTAATTACCAAACATTGCTACTTTTTAAGGACTAAATTTACCATAACTCTCTGTATTATTGCATTCAGCTGTATCTCATGTACGTTATCCCATTAACTCACCATATATAATAAATTAATTAATTTAAACTCACCCTAAATAATAATTAATAAATTATTTTAAAATTTCCTTCATAATGAACACAACTTGCAGGAATGATTAAACTTGTGCAATATAGTGCAGAATATCAGGTCCTGTTTAATAAATATTATTGCAATATTACAATAAACGTTATGCATGCAAAACTGGCCTAAAATGTCTTGTTTGTTTGAGCCCAGCTCAAGATGCGTGTGTATTCTATACTCGAAACATTCCCCTTTATCTCAGTGGTGTATTCAATGCCATTAATCATTGCGTTTCTAGTTGTTCCACTGAACCTCGCCCACTTATCAGAGCATACATGCGCTCATATTACAGCAGCTCTATAAACAGCATTAAGATGTGAGAGGTTTTTGTGAGAGGTTTCACTTATCACTAACCATTTTCCCTGCTGTCCTTTCAAAGATATTCAGAGACACTGTCGTTTTAATGTATATTCAATGTATACTGAACTGGGCTCCGTATGTGCTGAGATTTCTTCTGAAACTCTTGTAAAGACTTTGTGAGATTTCTGGATCTTTTTCTCAGTAGAAATACCTGAGACACAGGAGACTTAAGCAAAAGTTTCCATTTGCTCTCTATTTAATCTCATTGTTGTCTAGGAGAAATAACTGAGATATTAAAAAGATCTCATCTGTGATTTTTCTTTCCTGTGGATTGTGTTGGTTTAAATGTGGAACATTGTGTTGGGGTTTAACCACTCTGGTTTGTACATTGTTTTGTCTTGTGGGTGGAATCTGACACTTATTCTCCATGTTGTGTTTGTTCTTTTAGTTTTAGCACATGGCTTATGTTGTTGTTCACGTGCTATGTGCTTTTCTGTTTTGTGTCTTGACCCTTCTGTTCCCTTGTTAGCCTCATTCCTATTAGTTTGTTTGCCTCACTTACCTTCCTCCATCGCTCTTCATATTTAATCTCCTTTTGTATTTTGTCCATGCTGGGTTTGTTCTTTAGTTCTGTCATGTGGCCTGGTTCTCAGTGTGGTCCTTACTCTGTTTTTACACTTTCCACCTAATCTATTCTATATTCTGTGGTTTCTGTTTTGATTGCCCTGGTTCTCCCCTTCACATCCCTCTTTCTACTTCTTTTCTCCCAGACATTGCCAAAGAAAGATGCCAGTGACAACTTGGATCTCAGAAGGCCCCGTTCTGGAAGCTCAGATCTCAGGGGATCCTTATCCAACAGACCCTGTCTCAAAAGGTCCTGTCCTGACCATCCTGGTCTCAGAAGGTCCCGATCTGACAGCCCAGTCTCAGAGGGCCCGCCCTGACAGCCCCAGTCCCTAAGGGTCCTGTTCTGTTTCCTTCCTGCCAGCTTGTCCTTTTCTACCCCCTTTTCTGCCTGTATATCCTCTGTCTGTCTCTGTTTCTGAGGGGCTGCACTAGAGTTTTTTTTGGCTGAAGGCTAGTTGCTGTGTTCACAACACTGACACTATTTTGACTAATAGTGCAAGCCATATAACAGCTGCAAGTCATAACTAATAATTTTGATACCTTATGGCTTATATAACATAAAACAGAATAAAATAACAAAATCTCAAGTAAACAAGAGTAATTAGGAAAGATAAATTCAAAATGAAAAACTAAGACAGGCAGTGATGACAAGTCCAAGCGTTGCTGTGCAAATGTCACAAAGTAGCTGTAAGGAAACTGTAATGTATTGGGCATGAACATTTATACAGTGTATTACGGTACTTTGTTTGTATGTTGAGCGCTAGTTGGCGCAAGAGAGCAATGTGACAGGAATGCATTGAGCAGCATATAACAGTAAACAAGGCTCCGCACTAAATGGTTGTCTGAGCCGTTCCTTTGAGCTTTAAAACATAACAGTGGCGACGAACTTCAAAGAACAGAAGAACGAGGACTAATTGCGAGTCAAACAAATGTGTAGGGAGGCAGTCACAGTCACATGCTGAGCTTGTGGGAGTACAGCGACACCGTCAGGCCAGAGAGAGAATGACAGCATCTACGGAGGTAACAGCAGATCTGTGACATTCAAAAGAAAAAAAAAGAAAAAGAAAGAAAAAAAAGAGAAAAAAAAATTAAACATACAAAAAAAAACAAAGAAAAAAGTAAATAAAAGAAAATACAACGAAGGAAAATGGCCACAATAGGACGGGTGCCTGAGTTTTACAGTATTAAAGAGGACTTTGACACCTATTTGGAGAGATTTGAGCATTGGATTGCAGCAAATGAAATTGACAGTGGAAAGAAAGCAAATGTGTTCCTTAGTGTTTTAGGACCTGTGGAATATGGCCTCTTGAAAAGTCTTGTTGAGCCAGTTAAAATAATTGACTTAACATACCAGCAAATGACTCAGACCCTTTCTGATCATTTTAAGCCTAAGCCCATTCTGATTGCAGAGCGCTT
>JAZGTI010013758.1:0-12961 GCA_036877585.1 Botia kubotai
AGGGAGTTCATGCATAGACTGATGTGATTATGAATGTGAATTCTTCTGGTTCTTCTTCCTGGTTGCCTTGGAAACCAAGTGGATAAGTTATTTCCCTTTGCAGTATCGGCTGCATGATCTTACCTTAGTGAACCTATGGCTTTGCTTAAGACACACAAACTATTTCTGCTCATCACATGTAATTACAACAATTTCATAACGCCACAAATCATGTAGCACACGGCATATTTGAAATTTAAATGTGAAAATTTAGATGTGAAATTAAAAAAATCTTTAAAAATAAATAATAACATTTTATTTATAACAACATATAACAATTTATATTGATGTTTGGTACATGAATATGCTATATAATATAAGAACAGAAGATAGACAGAGAGTGAGAGATGAATGAAGTATGAATATTATATCATTTCTGGATGTATATCCAGAAGTTACAGCAGCAATTGGCCACCGTACTCTCTAGATATCTTTGATAATCTAAAACACAGCAAGGAAATATTTAGTTTGTGCTCTAGTAATCAGACATCATAATCTTGACAGCACATTGACTTTCAGAACTCTTTGAAACATAATTATTTTATAGCGAACAGCTTTCCCTTCATATCTCATCAAGAAAAACGATTAAGTTGTCTTTATAGCTGACTGCACAAGAGAAGAAAATGCTCTTTTCTGTTCTTATCAAAGAGTAGAACACATCTGAAAACAGTAACCGTTCCTCATGGCTGAATTGTCATAAATGTGTGCACTTGAGCAGCTTGGATAAGTCAAACAACTGCGCTTAAGGCAATAAAGCAAATTTTGTAGTACAAAAGAAGACGGGAACTTTTATGTTAATTATTATGCTAAATATTCTACTTATTCAAGTCATCACTGATAACAAACATTGTAATCCCAGCCACAGGGAATGTTCTTAAAATGTTCTTGTAGTAATGCTGGTAGAACAATTTTTAATGTTATTCCTAAATTGTTAGTGGGACGTTTTAAAAATGTTAGAATTAAAACACGTTTGAATAGTGTTCTTATGACCAAACAATGACATTAATACAATGTCTAAAAAGTGGACATTTTGAACATTCAGAATAAATTTTTTAACGTTTTTGTTACTTAATGAAAACGTTAGGGAAATGTTTTTACAACATAAAATTGTTGAGATCAGTTGGGTCATAAGGTAAGGATTGTGCACCTTATGCTTGTCAGGTAACCTTGTTGCCTAATGCAACCTGATCATTTCACAGGTGTGGTTGACAATTTAAACAACTTAATTAACTCAAACATGGATGACCTAACCCAGAACTCTGTGTGTATAGTTGCATTCAATGCCATCATCAAATAAAAGCTCAGATTTATCTTTGTTCATGTACCTTGATCCACGTGTGCTGACTGAACTATACATGTGCTAGTGACAAGATTAAATATCAGTTGTGTCCTCTTCTGACTTCATAATAACAAATAGAGTAGAATAAATAGAAAGTAACTTTGTGAACAAGGTGAGGTGACACAGTTCCCTCTGTTCAGCTCGGCCTCTGTTCATTGCTGCTTGTAGCTATATTTATAAGTACTGTTTATTGAAAAGAACTTCCTGATCGGCCATGTTTAATTGTAATGGCTGTGTACCCACCACAGTTCCCCTTGTTACACTACATAGCCAGAAATACAGCAGAGCTTTCATTTATTGGCAAGTGCCATTATCATGTTTTAGCCACTGATTTAAAACTGATTTAGAGCTGTTTTAAAAACAGGATCTTTTTGATGTTTCCTGTATCAGACCTTCTTTGAACATGATCAGACAAGAAGCTCCTGGTGGTTTGGGAGATCCGTGTACATGCTGATGATTAAAGTGATCTGAGTGGGGATTCTGTCCTTATGGGCTCAGCTCTGTGCCCTCAGTTCAACTGTCTTAAACACTCTTCCAGCTGCCTCAGTTCAACCTGCAGCCAAACACACACACACACACACACACTTGTTTTTATGCCTTATGGGTTGACTTTCCATAGACATAATGACTTTTATACTGTATAAACTGTATATTCTATCCCCTCACCCTACCCCTAAACCTAACCCTCACAGAAACCTTTCTGCTTTTTTACATTAAAAAAAGCATAATTTAGTATATTTCATAATCAGTTTCCCTCGTGGGGACCGCTGGCTTGTCCCCACAATGTAGGTGTGTGTGACTTTTACCATCCTTGTGGGGACATGTGGTCCCCACAGTAGTAGAGAAAGTGCACACACACACACACACACACACACAGGCAAGAAAACAATGAAAACATAATCAGCCACCACCTGCTCTGGTCTCATAGCCAGTTAAAGCAGTGACAGTGCAAGCAGCAGTATGGTCTATGTTAGGGTCTTTTAGAGGTGAACAAGGGTCTTGTTTTAGTGTTCCAAACAGCTTTAAACACAACAGAAGACAAAGCTTCTGAATTAATGATCAGCTGTGTGTGTGTGTGTGTATGGGGGGTGTAAGGTCATTGTCAGAATAGTGGAGAACAGGAGGCCATTGCAAAGATTAATCTGCTGCTCACATGCTGCTAGATCAGGCATCTGGCACCACACACACACACAATACCTTCTGATGTTTTAGTGATGACACTTTGCGCAACATGTCCGTGGAGAGCAGAGGACTTTTACCAGTCTGTAAGTTTATTAGAAATGACTATTGTTTTTTGATATTAGTGATTAATGCTGTTGCAGCGAGTTACTTTGACAGTTTGTTTAATGATAGTAGTCGGATGTCTGTCTTATTAGCTGTTAAATAAGTTTGCATTCGCTGTTTCTCCATTGTGTCACCCACATTTCTTTAAGAGGTGGGATTTGCATACATTTAGGTCCGTAGACTCACTTTCAGTTTATCTTTCTGCTACAGTGGCTGACAAACTAAGTCACATTTCCAGTAAGTGTATTGGATTGGTGTTTGATGCTCAAATGCTTGAAAAGCAGCATTTGTCATGTTTCCTCAGTGTTACTGATATGTGTTCAACTTGCTTGGCTCTGAAAAGCTGGACCAACCAGGCAACTATACTGTAGGAGGAATAACAAACAGAGATTTGTCATTGGAGTCTTGGTTTATTTAAATGTAAATGAATTCTCCCTCTTTAAGAAGGAATAGGCTTCTGCTTCTGTCTGAAAGATGCTTCTATTGTTAGGTTGAAAATAGCTGTTTTGTACTACAGCTTTGGGAACATTATTGTCCTCTAAGTAGCTTTACATTCATTAACACATGCAAAGTGCTCACGTGATCCTGTCTACCGATGCAGGCGAACACTCAACTCTGTGCTTAGCTTTGTTTTCCCATTACATTCTGTTTTATGCATTTATTAAACAGACATAAAGATAAGGTGTGAATGAATATATAAGTACACATTGTTTTTAACCAATTCTAACCGCCGATCACTTCATGGAATGATTCTTTCTTATGCAATTGTTTAAATTTCAAGATAAAATGTCAGAATGTCATAAAATTCTTAAAAACTAAAAAAAAAAATTTTGCCCTCAAATTCCACGTGGGTGCCACAAAGTTCTGGAATGCTCTTTTCTTTTTTCTCATTCTGAGGCAGGACATGTAGCATTTGTCATAGCATATGGTGACTGGATTGAAGACAGAGCTGCTTTTACCCAGCATGCATTGTGGCCTAATGTAACTGTTGCTTGTAAATCTGCATTCAGGCTGAGAGAACAGAGCTCTCCAGATGGTCTCTGTGAGTGCTTGCACTCTAGTTTAAATATTTGGCTATCCTCTCTGTCTCTGTTGAGCATCTCTTGAGGCAGAACGAAAGATAGTATTGACCCACAATCCCAACATCTCCTCTGACCTCATTTAACATTTCACATAATGACTTTTTTGTCCTCTCTTAAAATTACAAATGTAGAAAAAATGGTTGTACAGAAAATACACTGAAATATATTCATTAATGTATTTATTTAAAATATATTTAAAAGTATAAATAAAAATAAATAATAAAAACTGCTTTATTAAAGTACTTCATCACTTAATCATCAACCAAAATGACATCTTTGGTTATTTAAAAAAAAGTGTTTTGTTTCAAAAGGTGTGGCAGAAATATTCAATTTATGATTAAATTAGGTCAATGCAATTACATTTTACAATTTACAATACATGTTACAACACAATTTATAAGTTATAAACCTGTTTTCCCTACATGTTTCTAGTTAGTTCTGGTTATAGAAATAGCTGAAAAGCTATACATATGTTCTCATTATAATGATTTGACATGGAATCTGTTCAGGGAAGCTATCTTAAAAAATTGTTTCTAATCACAGCCACATTTTTGACCCAAAAACACGAATTAATCTGTATTGTGGCAGCCGCTAAATTTTTCTGCATGTTCACCTTCTGTTTCTCTGTATCTCTCTTTCTTTATCTCTCCTTCTTTTCCCTACATATGCTATAGGACTCATTTAGATGCATCAATCAAATAAATGTGTGAGAGATTATGCTGTTTTTTAAATCCAAAAGCCCATTTAGCAGTGTGGAATGGTGTTTTAGCAGGTGTTCCCAGTATTTTCTATGTAATTCTACCTTTTTATCTCTTACTGTCTCTGCAGATATCCAGGAGTTTTATGAAGTCACCCTGCTGAACTCTCAGAAGAGCTGCGAGCAGAAGCTTGTGGAGGTCGTTCACATGGCTGAGCAGTGGGAACACACAACCACCAGCTCGACCTCTCCCACAGAGGGTCCCCAGCCAGCTTCCACACCACCAGAGGTGAGACAGCAATGCAGGTTCATGCAGATTCAGGCACCAATGCAGATTCATGCAAATTCAGGCACCAATGCAGATTCAAGCACCAATGCAAATTCAAGCACCAATGCAGGTTCATGCAGGTTCAGGCACCAATGCAGATTCATGCACCAATGCAGGTTCGGGCACCAATGCAGGTTCATGCAGATTCAGGCACCAATGCAGATTTATGCACATAGTCCTTGACCACTGGTTCTCAGCTTGTTTTGCTTCAAAACCCAGATTTTACTTTACAAAAATATTGTGTAAAGTACATTACACATTACACTGCGTTCTGGCCCAGCTGATGATAAGTTGTTGATGTATTTTTGTCCATTTGAAGTCCAGAGTTGTGTAGGCCAGTTGAAGAGAGACAGCTCTTTTGGGGGAGGCTTTTCATTTTTAGCAGATTCAAAAATAAAGTCTTTAGCTTTTTATAACACCAGCATGTGTGCTTCATCTTGCCTTACTGGTGTTTTACTGTTAATTTACTACGTCAAATCTATTGTACAACGTATTAGATGATGACATTAATGAGGCAGAACAAGCTCACAGGCTGGCGTCACTCATCAACTTGATGCTTTAAATGTCTCCTAAATTGCTTTAGAGGCCTTTTAATAGACAGAAATGAGACATTTGTCGACACAGAGTTAGTTCTTAAAGTATTTCAGGTGGCGAGCCTTGTTGTACTGCTTGTGTGTTAGAATCACATCAGAGTCAAACAAGAAACCCTGGGGAACTTATTCATACTGAAGGATTTTGGCTTTTGATGACAGATTTTGGCATTGTGGCAATTCTGAGGACAGCATGAAGCATTTTAAAACTCTCCTGTGTACCTCAAATAAAGATGCGCAAGATTCTGGGGTGTTTTGCTCAGGTGGAAAATCTGAATTGCAGGAGACAGAAACATAAGACTCCATTTGTTTTATATCGAATCAAATTGCTGTCAAGGTGAAACACAGATATATTAGAAACATCTTTATTGTGATTCATTTGTCTCTTAAAATGGCTGGAACAGCACTCTGTGTGTGTGTGTGTGTGTGTGTGTATGAGGCTTTGTCCGGTCTCTGCTGTGATAAGCTGAGCAGAAGGGCCGGTGACAGTATAATTAAAGGTAATAAATGAAGTTGTAGATATGTGAAGAATACAGATGACTTCACTGCTTCAGTGCATGCAGGCGGCTCTGTTGTGTTCTCAGATGCTGGTGAATTTTGCAGCACAGCTTAGGAATGCTGACACACCACTGCTCACAATAAAACAAGACACAAAACATGTCAATCAAACACATACTGATGAAATGGTACTAGCGACTTTTACGTGATTAATGACATCAGTTTTCTGGGTAAGTAGGATTATAGTGCATTGAAAAATGGCTCAGGTAGAATTCTTTATACTGCAGAACAATTTCACATATAACATTGTGAGCATTTAGAAAGCTTGTTTGCCGTTAAAAGGGCAGTTAAGTGCACAACTATTCTCACATCATTTCTGTTAATGTCTGGAATTTGTCTCGCTTTGATCTTTGTGATAACTGTGTGTGTTATTCTATCAGTGCCTGTAGAATTGCTGTCATTGTAAACTGAGGACGTGTTGTTTGCATTCAGCCACTAGGGGGCAGCTGTCTGAGTGTGAGCTGTGTGCGTACCGTTAGCCAAATGTTCAAAGCTCTATGGCATCAACATCTGTAGATGTCCTTGCTTAGCCTTTATATTTTCACATGAAAACCAAATGGCCAAAGGTTTAGCAGAGTGGTTAGCTCTTTTTCCAAAAAGTAAAAGGTGCTACCAAGCTCCAGAATTGACAAAACTACATCCTAAAAAGTAGTTTATCATGCTCATATGATCATATGATGAGTGTGTGTAAGCAGCAGGACTGGTATGGTTAGATGTTATTGCGCTCTGTTATATAAGGGTTGTGTTTGTGAATTTTAGACTAGTGCATCTCTCTGTTTAGCCTGGCTTATACATTATGCATTATTTGTGGAAATATTTAGAATATTTATGTAGAATTTTAACGTTATTCATTGACTTCAAGTGTAAAATGCTCATTAAATAATTACTAAGTAATATTAAATGAATGTTTGCATATGCACTCTGTGAACAAGATCGAAAAAATCATTGCTTATATGTTTAATTGTGGACAAAATCTAACTGTTAACTGATTCGATTTTTATCTATATTTTCCTTGATTGATTAAAAAGTTTTACAGGGTTTGCCCTGATATTGGAGATCTGAATGACTGCAGAAGGTGCGTGTCTCTTTTATTCATAGCTGAGAGAGGAAGGCCACATGGAGCTGACAGTAAAGGAACCAGCTGCAGAAAGCGCCAATGCAGAGGTGAGAAACACACACATAGACTTCTCACATTCTCCTCAGTTTTCTGACAGCTGCGGATCTTCATATGGCAGCATTTACATGTGTTATGAATGCATAAGGCAGGCAGCGATACCGGTGGTGTTTTTGCCGGTATTTAATATTCATTGCAAGTGGTGATTAAAAGGTGCAATAATGTGTGTCTGATTAAACAATGAGAGGCTTTAATGACTGCACTTCATTATCAAAGACATGGACAGTCTCCTGTCAGGTTGTAGTATTTTGGTGTTTAATTATGGTGCCTAAGAGGTGTTTCTGTAGCTGCAGTAGAAGAGCACTAAGCAAAGGTGACAGGTTCTATATGTATATCCTGGGATCTAGGATTGCTAGCACCATGTACTACCCTTAGAGAGCTTGCTGCAGTGTCTAACTGCAGTATTGAAGCTATCTGTACAGCACAGCTGATTGGTGACAGTGCTGCTAGAGAGAGTCTCTTGCTCTCTGAGACCTTTCTTAATTACCTCACAATAATTAGCACGGGAACGTCAAGCTCCACCAGGACGACGAGAAAACGGTGCTCCAAATTAAGATGAGCTCTCACCTTATTTAAACATCTGCCTCTGCGTTGTGTCTGTCACACATAAAATCTCATAAATGACATGCAGAGTGTTTGAAAACAATATGAAAGCAACTGTAACTCAGTAATGATTGACTGTACGGTACAATTTTAATCCAAAAATGTATTTCGTTCCTGGAAATCTGCTGCATTGCAACATTCTGCTGCTTTAAAATGGGACTGATGCCTTGAGCCTGGCAGCTTTTGTCTGCTTTTCGTCTGCACGTACTATTAGTGGGTGGCTAGAATCGAAGATCTCTCTCTCTCTCTGTGTGTTTGTGTGTGTGTTATTCTGCCTTTCACTAATACAGCCAGGAGGCGTGTTGATCCCCAATAATTGCCACCACTGTCTAACTCAGCCAGCTCAGATGTACTCAGCATCTGCATGGTAGTGAGAAGCAAACATACCTTCCACAGCAAACTCTTACATTTAAAAAAATGTATTTTGAGCTAACGCAAAAGGAAAACCTATTTCAGCCTATTCATATGTATTCATCTTCTTGCACCATACTGCACCATATACAGCATAGGGAGGCACAGTACGCAATTGTACTGACCTTGAGTCAGTTTGAGATCAGTCGTCCTTTGTAAGAATATGACCCTTTAAATGGCCAATCTGCGTAATGAATGAGTAACCCACATATTCTCAAGACCAAACCAAGGACTCTGGATTTCAGATGTCTATGGCTTTTCTGATTTTGAAAAGAGGGCAGAGCCAGTTATAGGCAGACACAAATATAAACCCAAATATAGTTTAAATAATAAAGAGAGATTGGAAACAAGTCCAGAGGTCGGCCGAAACGAGAGCTTTCACTTTGCTGAATGAATCTTCAACCCCTTGTGCATCTTTTGTTTCTCAATTGGGCCATTTGGGTGTCTTTTGTGACACCCTGCTCAGCTCGCCTCGGTCTTATACACACACGCACGCACACACAGATTACGTGTAGCATCTCCAGATGCCAGTCTGTTCACATGAGAGAGCAGCTCTGCCCACAGGTGCGTCAACTCTAAATAGTCACTGTATGCTGTATTAAAATAATACAGATTAAGCGTGGATTGCAGGTTGGTTCCTTTGAACTGGGCACTGGTTATCTGAGGCTAAACAGGACTAAATGATGAGTTTAGTTCAGAAGAAAAAAAGACAGAAGTAGTACATTATGCTCAAAGATAAAACACTAAGGAGATTTCTTTGATGTCACAGTTGTTGCTTTTAGATGGCAGTGAGATTAAATATAGAGTTTTCTCCTCAGAAAAGGACGTGTCTTTAGAGTTTTAAAAGGCTTGTCAACAGTGTTTCACATTGTATTTGGGTACCAATGTCTGCAATGAAAAGTCAAGATTTTAATGTGAGCTACAATATTTCCAGGAATAGATTATTAGGTCAGATTAAGCAGAAAAATATTGGCCTTAGGTCAAACCATCTTTAAAATGTTATACTAGTCCCTTAACTATTTCGTGAATATGTGGAGTCTCTCTCGTAAAAACAGGCTTGACGCTGTTAGCATAGCAGACAGTGTGCTAGTCATCCACAAGGAGTTCATTTAAGGAAAAAACAAAGCAGAACTTGGCATCAAAACAATGCCTCACCGGCCAAGTTCACGTTCACTCGTAAGACCTTCTGTCTGAATGTCCTGCCGACCCCATTTCTTAATTATTCCCATGCGTCTGTGGGAAAGTGTTTCAGGGAGGAAGTGAAAGCACTCGCTCTCCATAATGTGATCACTCAAAGCGGCTTTGGGATTCATCTGCTGAGGAGCTTAGTGCGTGAGAGAGAGGCAGAGCGTGTGCAGGGCCATTGTGCTAACGGTTACAGGATGAGAGCTGTGATAAGGGTGCTGTTTCGTGAGGAGTTTCAAGAGCAGGTGTTGTACAGACAGCAGGTAAGACCGTGAGAGGAAGAGAAAAGCTAACAGACATACTGGTAATACTGCTGTTAATAGAGTGGCAGAGGGAGGCATCGGTCAGCAGGTCAGTGCATGTCTGTGGCCACTTAGGGTCTGTCTGTGTAATGGACAGTCCTCGGGTCATCATCCGGAACTGCTGTGGAATTTTAAGCACTATTTGTGGAAAAAACATTTTTTCCTCTGAGTTTTGTATGGATAAAGTTTAAACTACAAAGCTGTGTTATTTAAACCATCTGTGGATATTTAGCCAAACTGAAAACAAACCTTTATTAGTTGTTGGCTGACCGATAAGCTCTCTCTTACTGATAAAGCATGTTTATCACTTTGTTAGCATGCATGTTTTATAATGAAATATGACATGATGACCAGTACAGATTAAGCACAGGCTTTCAAAACTCTGTGGTTAAGTTAGCTGTCAGTGCCCTTAAAATTTAAGATTATGTGCACTGTAAAAAAGATTTACAGTGCATTTAAGACCTAATTATTGTAGATTTCTAAGGTTTACTTGAATTGTGTGCTTCAGTCTCATTTATCCCATCATGCACTGGGAGGCTTTGTCTGGAAACTATATGTGTGCTAGTTGTTGTCTAATAAACTTTATCTAGCTCATTAATACTTTTCATTAATGCACAATGAAATATGCAATGCAATCAAATGTTCCCCATTATCATTTAAAAGCATTTATCATTATTATTTACCTCTGTACCTCTGTACACAGTCACTTTAGTGCCACCCACACAAATTAAGTATTAGTTCTCTTTAGTTTAACAAGTAACTGAATGCGTTCAGCCATTAATTCCACAAAAACATGAGTTATCGTTTTGAATTATTTAAATCCTTTGACAGCTTGAATATTTTTTCATAATTTATCTTTTATAGACTTAACAAAGCAAAATCAAACTCTTTCTAAAGTAAATGCATACTCCTGCATCTGCTATGGTTACATTTTCTTCCCATGAATTTCCAGTTTAATTTATTTGACAGCAGCAGACAAACATGACATGCTTGTTATTTTATGCGTGTATAAGCAGATCTCTTCTCTCCTGTTTATTCATTTAAATGACCAGGGAAGGTCTTGATGTAAAGAGCAGATGTGCCGATCTGTGAATCACTGCTGCTCTTCCCTCTTTATGACTTGCTGGAATAAGAGAGTTAATGCTCTACCTCTTTATATATTCATCTTTATGCCAGTCTGCCTAAAGGGTGTCTGAGGTTTATTATGAGTTCTTATCAGTTATTGCACATCTAGCTTTTCTACTCACAGAGCTCTAGTTGGCAAAGAGTTGAATATACCCTATTGACTTTTAACACATACTGAATTATCAGCTTCTTTATTTAGTTACAGTGATTTTACTTTTTCATTTTTTCTTTTCAAAGACTTTTGATGAAGAAAAACTGATATAATCTGTGATATTACCAACAGACATGGAAGGAGAGTGAGAGAGTGTCTATGTATGTGTCTGGGAGTAAAGGAGCTCTTTAACTCTACAGTAGAGCTCAATATATCATCAGTTTCCATTTGGTTCTTACTTGGAATACAGACTGCATTCATGTAACTGTTGTTATCTACATTAAGCAGTGGCTTCTTTAAAAAACTTTAAAATGTTAGCATAAAATGTTTATTTTATGTAAAAATGTTTCCCATTTTTGTTCATTAATATGTTCTGACTGAAACAAGATAATCAATGAAATGGTCATACCAAAAATGAACCAGGTGCATGGCTGGAGAGGTGGGGTTAAAAATAAGACGAGGAATGTATATTAAGTAAATAAAAAGGGCCCATTTTGATATCATGTTGATATACAAGGATCTTTTCTCCAAATTGTATTTATATGTTCAAAGCCTACTTAAACTCTCTAGAGGTCTTCTGTCTCTAAAACACTCAGAATCAGTTGCTCACTCTGTTCTCTTAAAAGCCAGCTGAACTGAGCTCAGGGTACGGTGGTTTTTTAAGACACCCCAAAATAAACCCTGACTGATGTTGTCAAGGTCACAATGAACTGCTTACTCATGTTCCCCTTTTAATCCCTTCAAACTGCCCAGCCAAAAAAAAAAGATTCATTCTTACGCTTAATTTCCACAATCGGCTTAGCCCTGCCTCGGATAACCCAAAAGACAAAAATCAATACAGGAAAACTGTATATCTCAAAACAAACAACAATTGTAGAATATAATAGATATTTTGACACTTCAATGTAGATGCGCTGGGCTAGAGTGGGAAATTTTCAGCGTTGGCTTTCATCTGCGCAAGGAGAGCAGAGCGCGTCCGTTCTCTCGCGGGTCTGCGTCTGCGTGCGCGTGTGCCGCGAGATCCAGAGGAGGAGGGATGCTCTGTGATCTCAGCAGCAGAAGAGGCAGCAGTCTGAGCCCCAGCCATGCGGCTGAGCAGCGGATAGCGCTAACAGGCGCCGCGCTGTAGGACTACTGCAAGACCATGCTCGCGCGCAGAGACTCGCGCCTCTGTCAGCGATAGCTCCAGCCGTGCCTTAGCGTCCGACGTGGCTTAATTTTCCTCTGTCTTTAAATCTCCCTCTCTCTCTTCTTTCTCATCTTTCTTTCTGTTAATGTGGTGCTGATGAGGGGAAAATTGGCTTGAGCTCTTTGGCTCAGGATGGATTGTCTGTGTATTGTCACAACTAAGGTAAGAAGCGCAGTGAGTAACGGAGAGAGAGAGAAGCGGATGAGAAATGCATGCGAGGAAGGGAAGAAGCTTTTCTCTGTTTTTCCAGGTGTGTTTGTGTGTGTGTGTCGGCTATAGAGTAACTGAGATTAAAATGATGTTGTATCTAACGGTCCGCTTTTATAAGAGAGAGAGGGAAACTGACTTTTTAGCATGTCTGCGGAACAATGCATAGAGTGCCCATTATTTGTTCCTAAGTATTCTGAAATCGCAGGTGTCGCATTGTACAACTTATTCCCAGGCTTGAGGCTCTGTGGCGTAAACTTGTTGGAAACTTAAAGGGGCTCACGCTCTCATAACAAGCCTCTCTACAGGCAGCAAACCTTTTAGCTCTTTTTCTCATCTGAAGGCACTGTGCTGCTGAAATACATTATTGATGGCCAGTCCATCAACAAACCAAGGCTTTAATCAGCTTTTTCTGCCTTCATCGGTGCAGTTGTCTAGGCGAGGAGCCCTTTGAGCTTCAGTAAATGGTTAGGCAGCTCCAGTCTGCCAGTCCTACGTGAGCTAATGGGGTTTATATCACTGGAGCTGAGCTGCTCTGTTTACAAGCTTCTAAATATACAGTATGGATGATTTGATCGCCGGATCTCTGTTCAGTTTAATGTTCTCCGTGGGTTTACACGGATCATTCTAGTCTAAAGAGGGAGCGAGCAAGCGAAAGAGAGAGAGAGAGAGAGAGAGAGAGAGAGAGAGAGAGAGG
>JAZGTI010013759.1:0-14601 GCA_036877585.1 Botia kubotai
CACTTTTCTTATGGGAAACATTAAATTGGATGTAAACCTCACAATTTGCTTGCATGCCAAACTGTTGCGCATTGTTATATCACATACACTATGTACTGCATGTTTAAACAGCTTTCCAGAATCCCCTGAGGATATGCCAGACTACCCTCTTTTCATATCTATCGGTGACTGGTTGGATTCCATTAAAATGAGCCAATATAAGAACAACTTCATAGCAGCAGGGTACACAACCCTGGATTCCATCTCCACCATGAGTATTGAGTGAGTAGAGCTGAAGTTCTGTTCATATTTAAGTTACTGTTTCAAGTGTACTGCAGTTGTTACATGGGAACAGGATTGATCTTCTAGGTCACCCTCAGGCATTAATCTTATTTGTAACAATTTGTGAAAATCCTAACCATCTTTTTACTCCAAACCCATATGAGATATTTAGATGTCTATACCCCATCTGTTGTAAGTAGACATGCAACTGTTGACATGTGACTATTGTCGAATAGAGTCATTTTCAGTCATTTTTTATAGTAATTTTTTATTGTGATGGTCAATGCAACCACAGCAATAAAACATCATAGGAAAATACTATTAAAACAAACTAAGCATAAACTGAAATACCAGTACCAGTCAGGAAAGCAATGCTATAGTGTGTATGGCAATCAGAGATTCTTAGTATGTGACAATTAAATGCATTTAATTAATGTTTTAATACCTGGGTTTTATGAGACCCTGAACATAAGAAGTGTGACATTTTCATGGAGAAGGTGTGTTATTAAATTGAATTTTTTGTTCATAATTCTCGTAAGATTAGGAAAAGTCATGCAGTGTTAGTGAAGTATTGACACTGTAGTATGTTAAGTATATTTTTGAGATATTGAAAATCCCAAGAATACCTGAATCTTTAAGATTAAAACATTTTTTTCACAATAATTCTCAAATCTTCTTTTAACAGTGACGTAAGAAGAATTGGAGTGTCTCTGATTGGCCACCAGAGGAGGATAGTGAGCAGCATACAGGCCCTTCGACTGCAGTTCCTCCATGTTCAGCAGAGTGGCTTCCATGTATGAAAATACACATATACACGTACACACACCCATTCAAACGCATATCCCAGCAACCCTCAAAACACACACATACACAAACACAAAGCCCTCGAGATCTGGACTGCCTGCTTATTGGCCCAATCTTGAAATGCGCTTAGCAGCCTCAGTTTCAGAATACCTCGAAGACCTCCAGTTGAAAAACATACATAAGAACGCAATCTCAAAGACCCTGAGGAAAGATGCTAAATGTCAATTGTTTGTCTTCTTGATGAACTATGTGTGTAACAGGAAAATTGGCCCATGTACCCGGAACCACAGTAAACAATGGAACAACGGAACATTCTATTGTTATGAAGATGTCATCTGTCAATCATCCCGCAAGATCTGTGATTGACTGGACTTCAAATCTGAGAACTTTTAATAGTATATTTGCTATTTTACTGTATTAAATCGATGATGTGTCTTAAGAGGTTTTTCTCTTTTATTCATCAAGCTTCTTCCTGAGCCTCTAAGACGAGAGACTACGGATCTGTTGAATGTCTTCAGCTTTAAATGGCTATTATACATTGTTTATCACATCTGATATTTATCCTGATATTTATATGTATGTGCGTGAATTCGTTTTATTTGGGTTGCACTTTGTTTCGTTTTTTCTAAGCAATATGTGCAGTCTTTAGAAAACCAAGAAAAGAGCCAAGGTAGGTAGTGGAGAGCTTTATATTGCTCTGTTTAAAAAAAAAACATTACCACACAAAACCATTGACTTCCTCAGGCTGTCAGCTAGATGGTTAAAGTCTGATCTTTCAGAAGACTGTAAGCTATTTTCCTATCTCTGTGCACCACAGTCAAATTGAACAAACTTAATAAAAATCCACTCAGATCAAGATTTGAGAACTGCACACATTTGTTCAGTCTACTATGGTGTACAGTATCCTAGACACCTCTGATATTTTAATCAGTTTGCCTTGTGATTACGAAACTATGTCATATAGTGGAGAATCGTTGAGGTAACACATTGCAGTAAAATGTACTCATATAGATTTTAGGTAAACACTATAATAGGGTCTACATACACTTTAACGTTCTGTAGCAGGTCAACAAACACATTAGCAGGCTTCTAGGCTTCCACACAGACGTACAAATGGACAATGGTGTACCACATGTTATTAAGATGAGAATCTGCCCCCACCCAAATGGCTCCTTGTATCTGAACACATGTTCGGGACACTGAGACCACTTGTAAACCGTCAAGTTGCAATGTTCAAATGTCAAAAGTCAAAGAGAGCAGAGTGCTTACTTCAAGCAGGGCAAGAGAAAACTCTGGGTAATCAGGTCATAATGTATTGTTCATAGTAATCTAATTGTACATTATTTTTTATAATTTATAAAGAGTAAAGAGAGATTAAAGGTGATATAGGTTGAATGTTTGTAAAAATAAAAGATAACAGACGTATTGTGTTTTTAATGACTCTGTCACAAACAACACGTTTTTCACAACTAATTTTTGTCTAAACAAAAGGTTTAGTCTAAACCATTACTGTAGGGAATCATACAAACACTACATGTAAGTGTAAGGGGGCATCTTGTACCATTTGATTTATTTTTGATTTATATATTTTTAATTTAGTGAAGGGGACATTATTTGTTAAACATAGTTGGTTTTTTAGATAAGACATATTTTGGGCACCAAAACATTTGAACTTTTTTTTGCTTTTGAACTTTCACTGTTAGTGTCAAAAACAAATGGTACAGTTTTAACACAAATTGACTTAAGGTGTTGGTACATTCCACATTCCACTAATCATAAGCTTTACAGCTAAATGTAAACATTAAAGCAAATGAAACAAAACAATTAGCGAAGCAACAAAAATTGAAAGGCAAAGTACTGTACAAACAATTGTTCTGGTGAACAAATACTATAACTGATGTATCAGTAATAGCTTTTAAAATACATGCCACAAATTTGGTGTGAAATTTAGTTGTTACTCTTAACAAATGTGACAACTTAGTATGAAAAATACCCTCGTCCTGAGAACATGGTTAAACTTTTCGGTTAAAATATAGGCTGTATAGAGGTGTAATTGACCCTTGCATTGTATATGTCAGTATGTAAAAAGCCCACATGCCAGCTGGTCCCAGTCTCTCCTATTTAATCAGCCAAGCCAAATTGCAAGTCGAAAGCAAGTAATCACAATGTATTTGCATATCAGTACTATAATTGCATTTGTGTAATAATAATTTGATAAGAGCAAGGATATATTTATTGGAGATGCATTCAAAATGCACTTGGCAAAAAATGCCCAGGTTTGAATGGGCAGGACGTTTATTATATTTACGCAAAATGCAGTTCTGATGCTGGCCTTAGGAGGTCGCTCTTGAAACAAATGTGTGAGAGGAATGACGATTAAGAGTCATCGGTCTCCTAGCAGCGGCGTCTGAACGAGTATTTGGGGTTACTAGGACGCTAGGTAAGTGTATAGAAGTGTTCAACGTCCGCGCTTGACAACATCATTAACACGAATTACATGCGTGGACTTCTGCATGTCAAAGTACTCTTATACAGAACACAGGCATACAGAACCGGAGCCGAGCCAGAGTGAAAAGAAGGATCTTGCTTTATAAAACAGATTGCGCAGGTTAGCCGGCTAGCTATTAACACCGCATTCATCTGCAAACAAATGGCTTTGAATAAGCAGATAATATGTTATCCGCGGGCTTTATGTATATGGGCTTTGTTAAATTTGTCAGTGGAAACAAGCCTTAGAAATGTTTGGATTAATTTAGTTTAGCTTGTTATGCGCAGTGCTAGCCGGAGTGCTAACAAGATCAAAGGATTAAAGCCTGTTCTCGTATGTTATTCTGATCTCGTATATTTATCTTGTTCGTTCGTGTTTCTGATCTAATGCACTATATGGGAAATATTATATAGCTTCACTACTGTGTTTGAATTGGTTGTGTTTGAAGCTATATTTTGTGTCTGAAATTAACTTTTTGGTTAGTTAAATAGACAGCAGGTGGGTTTTTACATTTTAACATGTAAATAAAAAAATACGATCTTTATTTGTAAAGCTACAAATTAAAGTAGCATGCGCATAAAAAGCTGTATTTACATACTACGTCAATTAGCTCATGTTTCTACCTGCCTATCTGCTCACGGGTCTAGTTAATTAACTTAAATCTAATCCTTTAAAAAGAGCAGATAAACGCCCCTTTTTTTCCAGAGACTGTGCCGTCATTTGACATTTATGTTGTGCCAAGTGCTTGCAAGCCTCTGTTTTTATCGAATAGTAATCTAATGGAGTTTGCCTTTGATGTGATCCCTCTCCAGAATCGCCCCGACCGACAGAGCAAATGGGGCTTTTTGACAAGCTTGCGGGCTGGATGGGTCTGAAGAAGAAGGAAGTGAATGTGCTATGTTTGGGTCTAGACAACAGTGGAAAAACTACCATTATTAACCAATTAAAGCCATCCAACGTATGTTAATCTTTTGTGCACCCATATGCACCTATAGTTATATGAAATAACTTGATGCAATTTTGTGTTTAAGCTCACAGTTTGAGTACTGCTGTATATTTTGCAGGCGCAGGCACAAGACATTGTACCAACCATTGGTTTCAGCATAGAAAAGTTTAAGACCTCAAGGTTAATATTTGGAAAAGCTTTATGTGGTCTTTGCAAGATATAGATATATCTCCAAAACCTCTTCATATTTAGACTCACAATCACTCTCTTTCTCTGTACAAAGTCTTTCTTTCACAGTGTTTGACATGTCAGGGCAGGGGAGATACAGAAATCTGTGGGAACATTATTACAAGTGAGTTTATCCTGTTTATGCTTGCAAACCGTATTGTGTAATTGCTTGTACTAACCTACAGTAAGTGCACCCCATGCCCCATCTTGGAATCAAGCTGCATGTTTATTTTCATGCATTTAATTTATGTTTTTACAGGGAGGGTCAGGCCATCATATTTGTGATTGACAGTGGAGATAAGTTACGAATGGTGGTGGCAAAAGAGGAATTGGACACACTTTTAAATAACCCTGGTATGTTTTTCTGTGTCATCCACACCGTTATCTTGAAATGCGGCCTTTATTTCTCAGTAATTTCATCTATTTTAGTATGTGAGAAATTAAAACCATTATAATGGTTGTAATCTGTCTTTTTCTCATTATAATATATAATCATTATAATCTGTCTTTCTCTTTGTGTGCTCAGACATTAAGCACAGGAGGGTACCTATACTGTTCTTCGCAAACAAGATGGACCTCAGAGACGCATTGTCTGCTGTAAAGGTTTCCCAGCTCTTGTGTCTGGAAAACATTAAGGACAAACCCTGGCATATCTGGTGAGAAAACAAACTGGGTAGTAAGTTTCAAGCAGCAACAACAGTATGGCCTGATATACTAGAAACTAGAAATGTCTCTGTTGACATACTTAACCTCAGTTTCCTGAAAAAGGGAAAGAGACACTGCGTCTGGTTGACGCTATGAGGAGCACCTTCAGTGTGACTGGTCTGAATCTCATGTCAGAGCATCTGTGGAGCATGTCATCAACTTGTAGGAGACGTAGGCAGGCGTCCCTGAGGCATGGCAATGAGATGCAGTGTCTCGTTCCCTTTCTTAGGGAACCGAGGTTACTGGCTCTTAATGGAGCACTTGGGAGTGGCGGATTCCCTAACGTGAAAGACCCGCTCTATGCTTGTCCCACGCCTCAGGAAGGTGAAGCTTTTGTGCGCGTAGGAACCCCCTACAGTGAGAGTGCTACTCCAGCACAACCCAGAAGGCAGCAGTCACCCAGGAGCCAGCTGAGCGCTAGCTGCCACCATCCAATACGCCATCCCCTTTGCTAGTTGGAAGGTGGAAAGGCTGAGGACGCTGTATCATCTCCCTTTGCCACAGGGCAAGGGTGCAGCTCTGCCAATCCTTGGGAAGCCTGACTTAAAAAAATTGTGCTGCAGCCATATAGAGACAACCCATATAAATTGCCAAAAGAGTGGAAACTACCTCCAAAGGCCTAATGGGGTGCCAAAGAGGTGATTTAAATCCGGGGCTCATGTGTTCAGTAATGACAGGCTGACCATATCATCAAGAGAGACTCCGCCCTCTAGGCACTCTTCTGGCCATGAGAGCTTTAGGGGAGAGGAGGGCTCGTATTGGACTCAGCTCTTAATTTAATCCTTAGGACTCGCCTTCCAAAAGGAGCCATAAATTGCCAGCTCCACACACTCAAAACGTTGTCCCAGACCTAAACTATACCCAAATATACAACGAGGAGGGCTATAAAACATACTTGTAAGCAAACATTTGAGGAGAGTAAAGAATTCTAAGAAATGGTTCCCCCAGTGATCACATGAGAGTCCGGGAAACTCCAATAATACCACCATCCTGGTTGTAACAGAGGGGAGGGGAGTTTGAACAAAAACATGGTCTTTCCCTGATCTGCGTGAACGTGGGACTGTACTAGTGTTAGTGGTGTTTGAGGTGGGGCTTAAACTAGGGTCTCTCAGTCTAGTAATGGTGTATAGCCAGCTCAGGCCATGAAAAAGCTCTAATATGGAGTGTCACAGCTCTCTTGGAATGAGACTGAGGCTCAAGGTCACTTGGAATGAGACTGAGGTCACCGCAATCATCACTGGTCCAAACCCTCAGGGCCTGCTGTGAGTGCTTGTGTGACTGCAGAGTGGAGAAAAATAGAGAGTGAGACGGGACTACTTCAGTCCCACACGAGCCTTCCGAAAATGTCAAAAGCAAAATTCCCTGAGCTCATTTACCATCATTTCAAAAGAGTCTGAGAAAAAAATGCTGTTAAATTTAGAGAAATGTCTGTATGTGTAACTGCATTTGTAGTTTTCTGGTCAAATTTCAATGATTTGCATTATTTCTTAGGAAGTTGTTGTTTTTACCCAAAGGTAAAACTTTGTTTGTTGGATTGAGCAGAATCCTCTTTTAAATAAAAATCCATTGTAATATACAGACTCTCTGTGATTATCTTTCAGTGCCAGTGATGCAGTGAAAGGGGAGGGTCTTCAGGAGGGTGTAGACTGGCTACAAGGTAAATACAAATTCTTTCTTGAATAGTTTGTCATTTTATCAGAGGTGTGCTCAGATGGCACTTGATAATTTGAAAAAGAAGTGCAAAAATGAATACCATGTCTTGTTTGTGTTCTATTTTATCCATAGAACAAATTGCACAGTAAGTATTAAAGTTGAAATTCCCAGATGTGTTTTGACTCTTAGGGTGTATTCACACTAGGCACTCTGAACTTGGGTGTGGTTTGCGTGTACTGTGATTGCTAGCTGTACCAGAGCACAAATTTTATTAAGTAATTACATTAATAATTACTTTAATTTAATTTGAGTATGTTAAGATTTATAGCGGATCTGATTCTCAGATTGTTGATAATAGTTTGTGAGTAAACCTACAAAGTCCTCCATCAAGCCATCTGTCTCCATAATAATCTTATGATGGGTGCTGTACAATCAAGTGAAAATTTGCTAATAAATGTTAAATCCATTAAGTAAAGCATTGGCGGAAGTACTTCAAAAAAAGTTATATCATTAATGGTGTAACCATGCTTTGGCTCAGAACCTTAAGTGCAAGTCTGAGGGCAGGCCAGCAGGGGAGGGGGGGTGGGGCAATCTTTTTCTGACAAGGCAACCTTACTTAGTATGAGTACACCCTTAGTTAATAAGTTGCGTTATTAAACGTTACACGTTTACGCAACTTTTAGAAATCGTTTGGGCTGTTTTCTTGTATGTCTATATTTTATCTTTATTTTAGCAGTCTTGGGGTAAATTCAATGGAAAATAATCCTTAAGCGTATTTTTAACTAAGGCTAGGATACAGCACAAACTGATTCTGATTGTCTGATTAAAACTGATTCTCTTACTGTTGTCTGTGGTGCTTTTGAAATAGTCAGTAATAATTGGAGTTAACAGACTTCTGTTCTACCTGAATGTTCACTATTTCACCCAAACAGTTTAGGGTCTTAACTTAGTCTCAAACCTCTTCATATCCACACCTTTATATGTGTTGTGTAATTAGTACAGTGTAATCAGTACAATTAGTCATTGTTCTGTTTTTGTAGGAGATATTTTCTCATAAGCAACTCTTGGTTTTCTCCAATTTTAACAGATCAAATCAGAGCGCTGAAAACGTAAAATCCTCCTGAAAAACCGTCAAGGCCACCAGCTACAAAGGCGGAGAAAAAAAACAGGACTACGTCATGTTTTGTACCTTATTTACACCTGTATTTATTACTGACCATTTGATTACCTGAACTGTATGTTGATACCAGGTGTACTTGAGGTCTGTTTGTTTTGAGTTCCACTTTTGTTAATATTCCACAGCTTCAATATTAATTTTAAATTGTACACCTTTTTTGTGTTAAAACAAGTTTTTTATATATATTTTAAACCTATTTACCAATGCAAACTATAGGGTAATGTTGAGATCTGTTGAGAACAGATCTCTCCAATACCGAATGCACAGTGGCTCATATTTAACATACATATATAACACGTTTAACATATTTTATATTTAGCTTTGTTTGTTTATAGGTAATGGATGTAAAACTGTCCTGAACGGTGTTTATTTCATTGCTCTGAAATGTAAAACTAGTCAAAGCTTATTATCAGTAGCCATCTAGTGCTGTCACTGTTAGTATGATTTACTTTTTCATGCATTTTACGCATGTTGCCTCTGAACCTTAATGACAGTGTTTTGTGTTACAGAAAGTATGACACCTCAGTCAGTCAGTCACAGAAAGCATTCTGGTTTGTTTTGGAGTTATTTTGCGTAAATAGGTTTGTGTTAAAGCATCTGCTAGGTTAAGTTCACTGCATTTTGGTGTTTTTACAAATGTGTTTATTATTTTTACAAGTACGTAGAAAGTGTTTTTTGATATTTTTATTGGTTGTTAAGGGATGTTGTAAAACAATGTTTAAAGAATAAACAGATATTAAGGAGCTTAGTCTTTGTATGAAGGGCTACAGTTTTTTTAACTGACCAGGCAACGATCAATGTCGCATTGCGTTCACAGAAAACAGATCCTTGTAGTCGCTCTGTTTACAACAGGACATTATAGATATTGACATAAGGGGTGTGGCACACGTATTTCCTTGTTTCTATATCCTATACTTCTATCCTTCTTGCTCATTAAATAATCAGCCTGTTCAGAGCTCATTGAGTGTCAGGGGCGGATGGTATCAAGCTTAACCATGGCTGTGATTACCCAGTTGTGGAAAATCAAATGTCCTTGTTCATTAAGACCACAACATCAGCAGCACAGTCATATCTATAAGCCACTGAAGAATGAAGTATGGCAGATCCTCGCCTAATCACGAGGCCATCTGCTGTTCGTGGACCAGCACATATACAGCTGCACGTTCATGTCTTTCAGAGACAGAAATCCATATGCTGCCAAGACCAGAGGCTTCAGCTGGAGTTTCATCTCGTTTAATTACGTAAGGATATAAGGATGATTTATAACTATTTTATTTAGTAAAACAATAGTATTCAGTTATTTGATCGGCAACACAGCGTAACGTGTTCTGCATTTGAATTAAAAAGCAAAATAACAAAAATACTGTATTTCCATGAACCGTTTTGTGCCAATCAAGTGTGGGGACAGCACCAGACAGTCGGTAAAGATCACTGAAGGGTAGTGACAGCAGATATACAACAGCGTCACAGCGGAGACTCTGGTCCGACTCTGAGGCTCCTGGCTCTGTGTCAGAGTTGTCTGGTTTAGCCATGCGTAACAGATGTGACGCTTAATGCGGGACCTTGTACTGTAGTATTTACTGTTGCTTACCACTTGTCATATCTCGTTATAAACACGTAGTAAAGAATATTTTTTTTATTTCCGTCAGGAAGTATATTTTTCCCCTGCATTGTATTATCACTTACGGACAAGTGAAGATATATACCCAATCGTACTGGGGACGGTGTATCTATCGTAGGTTCTCCAGCTCAACAGTTTAGTGATAATTCCCCCTTCTAACACCAGGTGGCAGCAACAATCTATTCTATAGCTCAGTACTTTTGAAAGACACAACAGGTAAGGTTGG
Organism: Botia kubotai; assembly: GCA_036877585.1. NCBI lineage: Eukaryota > Metazoa > Chordata > Actinopteri > Cypriniformes > Botiidae > Botia > Botia kubotai. The sequence continues at coordinate 10,110 of JAZGTI010013759.1, forward strand.
TTAAATATAAGTTACATATAATATAAGTTTATAATATAAGTTACCATATTATAAACAATAAGCTATAACAATCATTTGTTTACCTGCTAAAATAGCACTTTTTTCATTTGATTGGTCATTTCATTAGTGCAGATTCGCGTTTTCCCCCAAAAACGAATCATAAAAGTCGCACAACGTGGTGAAATTATTCTTGTTTACTATCGGCCAATGATTGACTTTGTTATTTATGCAAATATAAATTGTTGCTTGTTTGTTTATTATTTTTGCTGTCAAACGCTCTGCTAATATTTTTATAAAAAAACTGGATATTCATCTCCCAACGACACACTTCAAAGAACACGAAACAGATGTGGAAGCTCATTAGCTGAGCAAAACCTCACACCATGACAGTTTCTATGCACCAAATCCCTAGGAATCTTAACAGTATCTTAAAAGAAGCGATTCCATTTATTCAAGATGAACGGGTCGATAGATGTAGAAAACGCAAAAGTACTTTTTTGTTTTTGCTAAATCAATATTACTTTACGACACTACTTTATCTGAAGTAGAGCTAAAGACTTTTTATAGACTCCTACAACTTTTGGGAAGATCTTCTTCCAAGCTTTAACTATAAACTACAAAGATCTGCATTATCTGTAAATATGCACATCCCCGTCTGCTTACACAGTAATTGGAACTCACTTGACAAGCTGTCAGAATGTACCAGTTAAATTAGTCATGTCTGAATGGAGTGTGTGTACGCGAGATTGGGCTTCTTTTTCGATGAAATTGGTTCATTGAAGGAGTTGCGTTCACTATTTTAAGAGACCTTTAAGAAACATGTTTTTTTTCCTAGAGAAACACATAACAATATATCAAAAAATACCAACGTGCAAAGTGCAATTACCGTGTAAAAGCCTCAAATGCAGAAGAATCTGTCTCATCTATAATGTCCAGTCTCTGTATTAAACCTCACAACGCTCTTCAGTGAATAAAACGTGAATGTAAATGAAAATCCTCTCTAAATACCATTCAATAAAAAGCATAATTCGTAGACGTTTCAAACGAACTATTGTCTTGTTATTTAAACGTATAATTTAGCGCGCTTTTGTTGATTTTCACTAGCTCATATATCAACTGATTCCTTTAATCATGTGGTTGTCTAATACACTTTATTTAAACGAGGGCATTTGGGTGGCGTCTGGGAGAGGACTCTTTGAGCGCTGGTTTGGTTTTCAGCACCCTGGACAGTGTCTGCACTCGCCGTTTCTCCGCCCCTGAAGCCCCCGACCTAAACTGATTGATCACTTTTTGCTTAGGCTCACTTAAACCGTGAGTGTCACAAAAGCCCACTGAAATAAAACATAGACTGAACCGGCATATTTGACTGCTCTTGATTTACAGCTGTCTCGCTATTTTCCGTTGACTTAATAACCTCCAATGACGCGCGGCTCATTTGCACGATATGACATCTTTATTCATACATAGCCCCCATTCACATCTCTCTGACGTTCATCAACCCTCTGACGAAACCTGCTCTTATAAGATTCACTGTAACTTTGCCTCACTCTGAAATGTGCGCTGCCGCTCTTCTTCTCCTGAGGCTCTTTTTTACTGTTGGTGGCAGTTTTGCGTCCGGTTGATTTTCAAAGGTGAGGCGCTTTTCTTATTGTTTTGAATAATGAAGTTGTTTATTTTATTAGTTAACACAAATAAGAAATATGTACTCTGAATTGAGGGTGATAACACAGCGATAACACAGAGAAAACGGCTTGAAATGACTCAATAACTCATTTACTCAGAACTCAAACTCAGAAATGTGTATTTCGAACGTCTTTCCATTACCGGCGCGCAATGTTTGTCCAAGTTCAGTATAAATTCTGCATCATGTGTTTTGAAAGACATTTCTAGGACTAGGTAAAAAATGTGTCATTTTGACATCTAACCTTAAGCGTTTTTACACGCTTTTTGATGTTTCTATGCACTGTAGGTCTCAATGAATTTCGATTCTTTAGAGATACAACGACTTTAGCAGAAAGAAGATGAACATCCATGTGGAGGGGTTGGTGGCGATTATCATCTTCTACCTGCTGATTCTTTTTGTGGGAATCTGGGCAGCATGGAAGAACAAGAATTCCGGCGTGATGGAGGGAGCTGATCGCAGTGAGACCATTATGGTCGGCGGAAGGGACATTGGATTATTTGTTGGCGCGTTTACCATGACTGGTGAGTTTAATTAGAAAAAAAGTAGAAAATTATTTTGTGATATGTATGTTAAACAACAGGTTTTAATCATGGATTTTTTTACATTCAGCTACCTAACAACAAATATTATGTCTGTATCAATAAAAGTTTAGTCATGATAAGGTGTTCTTGACCACATAAACATGCAAAGTAAATAACCGTGAGACAACCATTGTTTAAACAAAACAACCCTTTATACATATAGACTAAAGTGGAAAGATGTGGGGATAGACAGGTATTATCGAACTTGAAAATTTGTGCCATTAAATAAGATTGTCTTATGAATTGCATACCCCAAATTATATTATATATATATAATTAAATTATATTATAAACATAAATTATGTTACTGTTTAACTAAATGAGCCGTCGTTTGGTTTATGGTGCATGTCTTTTCATTTGAAGAGTTTATGCTCCGTTTGCGGTTAATATAGATCAAACATTTTCATTCAGCCTCTACAATTAGTCTTAAGTAACAGCAATGGTAACTGCTTTTCCCCCTGTATTACTAGCAACGTGGGTCGGAGGGGGTTATATCAACGGCACAGCAGAGTATGTGTATCTACCCGGGTTTGGCTTGGCGTGGGCGCAGGCTCCCTTTGGATACGCGCTCAGCCTTGTTTTAGGTGCGTGGTATATTTATGCAACTGTGATAAAGGTGAAAGAAACAACATTTCCACTGTTGAAGTTAACGTGCAAAACTATGATCCTATAAGCACTGTCAAATATACGATCTCTTCATTAAGGTGGCCTTTTCTTTGCCAAGCCAATGCGCTCCCGTGGTTACGTTACCATGCTTGACCCCTTCCAGCAAATATACGGCAAAAGGATGGGAGGTCTGCTATTCATTCCTGCACTAATGGGGGAAATATTCTGGTCAGCCGCCATTTTATCTGCCCTTGGTAAGAAAAGGAAGGAGAAAAGTGATGTCTTAGACAGATAACCACACAATGATAGTGAAAAAGTAAACAATGTAATAATTAAATACATTTTATGCAATAAACATTTTTTACTATAGTAAAATTTTATGAAACCCAATTTTTAATAAATAAAATATTGTTCTGCATTACAGGGGCCACACTGAGTGTAATTATAGACATCAACATCAATATGTCTGTGATTATTTCGGCTCTTATAGCCATTTTCTATACGCTGGTGGGAGGTCTCTACTCAGTGGCCTACACTGATGTTGTCCAGCTCTTCTGCATCTTTTTAGGACTGGTAAGAATTCACTAAGCCACACGATGAAGTCATGTTGCAGTGACGTCATTTCCCCATAATTTATACCTACACGTCTTCAACAGCGCATAACGCTCTGGGATCGAGCGCGGTTGCTTTCAAGACAACAACGGCTAATCAGCCACACTTTATAGACATATAGTCTTTGTTACATGTACAGTACTTAGTGTAGTGATAACCGTAAATTAAGCATAATTACATGCAACTAACCCTCAACCAAACCATAATCCTAATCCTGTAGTTATGCTCCTAAAGCGCATGCTGTTAATTATCATTAATTACTCAGTACTTATGTATAACCAAAATTACCAATACTAAAAATACAAAATGTACCTGTTAATTTATATATATATATATATATATAATATATATATGATGCAGCCTATATATATATATATATATATATATATATATAATTGATAGTTCGCACAGGCTACATATTAACAGAGGGGAATATGTTTTCTCCTTGTAGTGGCTGAGTGTCCCTTTTGCACTCTCAAATCCTGCGGTGTCTGACATCGGAGTGACAGCAGTGAAGCAGATCTATGCTAATCAGACTGCATGGCTTGGGAAGATAGAGAGCACTGACAAATGGATGTGGGCTGACAACTTCTGTCTCCTGGTGAGTGGACAACTCACTGTTCCATGATGAGATGGAGAGTTGGAGACACAATGATTTTGCGAATGGAGGATTGTCCATTCTACAGGTCCAAACCTAATTTCTCACTTTATTGAACAATGCAATCAATCGTAGGCAGCAAAACTAAATAAGAGAAAAAACAGGTGTGAATAAAATGTACCTGGCAACAAGTGTCACTCTTCCTCTATGGTATGACTTGTCTAGCTGAGCTTTTGCTTGTGATGTGTTTTACAAGTGATTTTTCTTTCTTAGTTTAATCTAATAAACTGTTGGTGTTTTGTGTCAGTATCATTCTGTCTGGTGTCTGTATTTACATTGACATTTCTGTTTCTAGATGTTGGGGGGGATTCCCTGGCAGGTGTATTTTCAACGGGTTCTTTCTGCCTCTTC
>JAZGTI010013760.1:238-14598 GCA_036877585.1 Botia kubotai
GGTTCGGAGCACTCACACTAGTCAAACGAACCGCGCTTTGGTGGTCAAACGCACTCGGGCACGGTTCGAATTGCCTAGTGTGAGTACACCCTAAGGGTAGAACCAGGGATGGCATTTTTAGTTTAAACTAACTTAAGCAAACTTATCCTGTGTTTTTCTCCAGTTATAATTAAATGAACAATAAATATTAATGAGTTCCTCGTAGTCATTAGCATTTTCTTTCCAAAATCAAAGCAGATAAGCACTTGTTTGCATGTATTGGTGGGTGTGGTTGCACACTGTGTGTGTTGCTGTACCAAGATAAAATAGAATTCTGCTTGTCATTTCTATGAAACAATGCAAGCTCATTCTAACAACAGAACTGAAAGACAGCCTGTGCAAAAAGAGGAAAAAAGAGTTTAAATGACCTTCTGATCTCAGTTTATTATCTTTAGCAACACAGTTACAAGACTATGATAGAATAAAACAGACAGGAGAAAGCAGCAGCAGCCAAAGCAAGTCTGATCAAATCTAAAGTTCTAGATCTTCGAAGCACTTGAGCTAGATTCCCAGCAGGCTGTTTTACGGTTCTAAACACTCACTGGATTAGTGTTGTCTAATCTGGCTCTGGAAAACCAACACACACTGTGAGGCACACACTGAATCTGAGTTTCATTTCACAGAAAAGCTGTTCAGATTAGTTTCAATTCTCCAGAGCAGCCTGTCGTGACCTCCAATGAAACACAGGCAACATACAACTGTCAGCCAATCAGATAACAGATTTTGTCACTAGGAAACCCTTTACTCTGATGCCATGCAATTTAAATTATAGTCTTCACTGGGTGACTTATTCACAGTACATTTGTGAATAACACAAAATGCTGAGATCACAATTTTCTAAATTTACTCAAATTGTTTGGTCAATACTGTTTTTTAATGTCTTATGTTGGTCACATGGGTTATCCTCCGTAAGTGCTTTTTGTTTGGAAGTCGTGAAAAATTGACCAATGGACCTGACTTCTGTAAAAAAAGAAACAAGACCTTAACAAGATCTCTATTGGTGCAGGTGCTGAAATAGTGCCTTAATTTGACTGCACAAGTGATGTGCAAAACCTCTGATTTTCATAATCCACTAGACAGTGGGTGATTTAAATGATTAGTCTGTGTTAAGAAAGCCCTCCACCAGCCCCAAACAATGTATTTCTCAGAGAAAAATGGACACAAAGCACAACCCGTCAAAATGAAAACAGATAAACAGTTAACAACAAATAAACACGAAGAAACCTATAACCTTTTATTGCACATGACAAGAAAGCCGCATTTTAAACATAGAACGCTTCAATCAAACCTGACTCATGGGGCGATCTTTACTGCGAAACTAAACAAAAATATGTATGCACAAAATATACTGTAGGTCATAACATCAAACTGTATGTTGACTGGCTATTAACCAACCATCATGGCACATCCATTGTGCCTCTACAAGATAAGCATATTTGGCACAATTCTGTGACACTGACCTTCGAGTTATTACATAAGTTCATTGTGCACCACCCACCTCTGACTTAAGTCTGACCAAACCCTGAGAAATCCTTGATACATGCACTGCTGCTAGGCAAAATAAAAAAAAAGTGTTCCATTTCATGTTGCTAGGCACAGCATTACCAGTATACTGAAGCTCAATGCTCAGCAGACCATGACAAAACCACACTAAAACTAAATCAAATTACCAAATTAAGCCTTTTCGCCTCAGGACTACCTTCTGTTACGAAAGCCAGTAATACACTATGGAATTTCATTTTAACCAATCAGCACACAGGAATGATGTGAAAGGGGGTGATTTTGTCAGACTGTAGCATTGTGCTCCTAAGAAACTTTCCAGCCAAATGTCAACAAACTGTAACATTACAGAGATGTAGCGCATGATAATAGAAGTAATATCTTTCTTACAGGCAATATATTGACTGTTTCCATTCTGAATAATTAATTTAAATACTATCTTAACCACCCTGCCAAAAGCCTCCAATTAGTCATAAGGGAAGCTCTCTCGGATTATGACTATTGTTTAATGTGATTCACATATAATTGAAGTGCACACCTTATAATTCTTTTGGCTATCTTTTACAAACTTTTGGAAACAATTTATCAATATTACCAACAGATTACAAACAGCCAACCATCTGTAGCTTTCCAATTTCATTATGGAGATTCCAAACATGTTGCTGCCATTGTTCTAAAACATGAGTCATACACATTCTTCAGCACACAACAGCAAAACTGTTCACCTTGACCCTAATGATGAGTCACAGGATGAATTATTGAGTGCTCTAACTTGGTGAGGGTGTCTGTCAGAAGGCTTATAGCACTCTCACACACCCAAAACCTACTGCTAGTGAGAGGGATTTATTAAATGACAGGTAAATACATGTCTGAAGAGATTTTACTCTTGTAGTATCTCAGAACCTGAACATTGGTTATATTTTACCTTCAGACTCCGCCAACCAACTCATGCACCCTGTTGATATGACAGACCTACCGTCAGTGACCAATGACCATAGGGTAAATTCTACTGCACAGTGTACAGCTTTAATTGAAGAAGCAGTAGCAACCTAACATTACATTTGGAAAAACAAACTATTAGATTTCCAAACTATTAGACTATTAGAACTATTAGAATACATGTGTTTAAAAGCAATAAATAATCAAGTAGTCTTTTTGAGAGGATGCATTAATTTGAAATGTAAAAGTTTCAGCATGACCAAAAACTATTCAAAGACATGGTGTACGGACACCATCTGTTTAGCAATGCGTTCTGAATATAAATGATTGTCGATCATGTTGTGTTAAAAATATTCTCTGCGTTCATTTAGTGCTCCAGTCAGGAGCACCTATAAACTGAACTCCTCCTACATTAAACAGCATTAAAAAACAGAAAGACCCAACATAAAATATTCAGCAGCAGCACAGCTGAGCGTGGAGAATAACAGGGGAAATCCTCTTTCACTGCAGCATAGCTGTCAGGCAGATGAAGGGATCAAAATTCACTCTAAGAAAGCTGATTGGTTAAAAGCATTGTGACATCACAGAGATGGGGATCGTGTGTCAACTGGGAAGGGGAGTTTGTTTTGAGAAGAATGGGGCAGGAACTCCCTCAACACACAGAGAATATAAACAGAAAATTCTCTACACACACACAGACACACCCATAAACTATCTGTTGTTCTTCTTATGCCTCCTAACAAAACAGCAGCTGACATGATTATAGTGGGAAATCAACTTCCAGTTAACACACATACAGAATGAAAAGCACAATACAATATGCTGTGACAAAAATATTGTAGTATAATATTATATTGTATAAAATGCTGTAGGATGGAAATATTCTATACTGAAGAAAGGGAGTACGCATCTGAATAGATTTCATTCTGATTTTCAATTTACTGAGTCAGGTATGCACTCTAAATACAGATCTGTAAGGTGTAAGTTAGAGTATTAGAGAAATCACAAAGAAATGCTCTTATGCAAATATTCTGCTAACATTACTATAAAGGAGGATAAGGCCTGACAGTGTACTTTGCTCTGGGCTTCACAAGCTGCTGCACATATTACAAAGTAGGGCTGTCTTCACTTTCCAAAAAGCTACCAAACCACCACCCCACCCACTACACCTAAATCTAACACCACACCACCACAGAATCCTACTAACATAGCTAGTTCAAAATGGCACCTCTCTAATATACTGGAAGATGTACACATTGAACGCTCTTAAGAAAAAACAGCCATTAAAGCATAACTGAAACCTACTAGTGAGAGACAAGACTGGATTGGAAGGATGTTGCTTTTTTATTTCAGACATCAGTCTACACTACAAACTATTTTATTATAAACATGAATATATAAATCTTTATCTGAGAATACAGACTTAGAAAGAAAAGATAATATTAGACAGAATGTTTATCATGTCAATAAGAAATGTGGAAAATAAATTGTATGTCAGCATGACTTATGATCTAATCTGAATCAGGTACATTGTGTGGGTCACTAACTGAATGACTGATGACAAAGATAATGATTAATAGGGAGGGTAACAACTTTACAGCAACTATGTGTAATATACACAGTGTTACACAACGTCAGTCAAATGAATTCTGAATAAAGCCCAAAAGACTAAATTCACTTAGATGCTTTTTGCTACTTATTGTTTTTGAGATTCTAGTTGAGCCTTTCTGAAGGGTGCTACTCATCTAATTGGTACATTCTTTTGGAGGAGTTCAGAAATTTAATTTTGAAATGTAATGTAAAATCAAGTTTTTCAAATGTCACCATGGTAACCACTGTCTTCCCCCAAATTTCAGTAACTAATGTAAAACAGTGTAGGAAACATCTCTGACATTTTGTTTACTTTCTCAAAGACAGAGGTGACTTATACCAAGTTACCACAGTTTTATTGTAGTAACAGTAACTGGAGTAAATAGCTAGGGAATCATGAGTCATCATGACACATTTATGTAAGGATTTTATGCTTTTAATGGCCAAAAGAGAGACACCTAACAGCTTCATGACAAATCACAAAGCAGATGTAAAGACTATCAGAACTTTCTAAAAGTTTGTGCTACTGGAGCTTTTTGGGATTCGTCATTGAAGCAGCTGGCAAGCCAGCGCAGGCCATTTAAATGGAAGGATTGCGAGGATACCCTAGACACGCCAAATATGGTGAAGAAACGGCTCAGATGTCAAACCACTAGTAAACGTGCACTAGTAAACGTGTTGTAGTTAATGTATGATCGCATATCTAACAGTGTACTGATATAGTGTACTTCATATTCATCTTATTAAATATTATATGAACTTGGTGATGATCGCAATCTATTTCAGCTATGTGAGTGTATTATCTGATTCGGCGTGTTACAGCTTTCCAACCAACCCTCGTTTTAATATAAAACAAGCAGGCCGCCTACGGAATCTTAACCTTTGATCTGAGAAAACAACCAGGCACTGCTTAGCCCCGACAGGTTTTCCTACACCCACACATATCAAACTCACCCCACGATGCCGTCGGAGTAGTTTCTGCGCTTCCACGGTGTGCCAGTGTAGATCTGGTCTTCTTCATCTGTCAGCAGCAGACTCCTGTTAAAGCCAATGGTGCTAGCCTTGTTGTCTCTTTTCCTCTTGTTAGGGAACCCCTTTCCCACTCTTACGACCCCACTTCCACCCACTTGCCCCCCTCCGCCAACATCCCTGCCCACCACAACACTGCTGCTGTTATTATTATTTGTTTCAAGGGGGATAAAGTCTAACTGTTCGGCGACCTCACTGTCGGGTTTGGATCCAGACATCCCCTGCTGATCCTTACGCTCGCTGATGCTGCTGCTGACGACCGCGTTGTTCGATGCAATGTCGCTGCTAATGTTGGTCAGTTTGGCACTGGTTGTGTTGCAGTTGTTGTTAACGTGTAGATTTCCCAGCGTCTGTGTCGTTTCCCAGATACGCACCCACAGGTTGTTGGCAGGTCCGCGTTGTTCTGGCTGAAACCAGGCGATTCTAGGATCCATCAAACGCTGAGCTGCTGCAGGGACACTGCCCCCAGAGCAGAGCCAGGCTCGGTTCGCTCACACACTAACAGGCTTTGCGCTGAGGGTCACACTCGCTCTCTTCTCCCCAAATCGCTGCTAAAATATCCGCTTAATACTGTACAGGTCCATAAACGTCTCTCGGGACGAAAACAATGCCGTAAGATATAAAAGGGTGCTGTCAAAGATGTGAAACTAAAAAAAACACAGACGTCAAAGCTCGGAGCTCGAAGAATACAGAAACACGAGTGTCGTACGGTTAAGTGCCTCTGACCTGTTTCTATCTCAGACCGTGTGTATCAATGGCGGACTGTGCGCTGCGCTACTGGGCATGCGCCGGCTGGCGGGCGCGAGCCCGAGCTCAGACACCTAGTGTTACGCAAGAACGCACGTTACAGATTCTGTTACGTAACAGCTGGTTACTCTGAGGGTTTGAAACGTAGTAATTTGAACACGTAATATGAACCTTAAGCCTGTGTCATATTTCTGACCACGTGAAACGAGGCACTATTCCAATGAGCTACTTGTTTGTAATATTTATAATACAAACATAAGATTTAAATATGAAATTATACTCATATTTAAAAAAATACATAATTATTAAACTCCATAACGAGTTTTACTTCGATTATGCAATTGAGCCGTTTTGTAATACAACAAATGAGATTGAGAACATGAAAATGTTAATAAAATACTTTTTGCTTTGTGTAAAAGTAACCCCTGGGCACTGTCCCATCACCATTTTTCAAACGCTAGCGTCAAGAACAAGGACAGGTTTTACCACAAAACCAGGGGTTAAAGAGGCATCTAACAATTATGGTGACTATTTATCCCCACTGTTTTCACTTGAATGTATATCCAAAAATGAGATGGCCAGAAGTGTACCTCATAAGTCAAAAACACTTCACATTTTAACCCCAGCTGTCTTAATGTATACTGCTAATTCATCTTTAAGTCTCAAAAATAACAACAAGTAACAACAAAGTGATGATAATATATGCTTTAATTAAAACACTGATGTTTTGTTTTACAAATAATAATGGAGAAATAAATTCCAAACTTAATATTCACACATATACACTCACACTCAAAAATAAAACTATTGACATTAAAAGCAAAATAATGAGGTGAGCCATCTTCTGAGAATTAATGATATGTGCACACATATTTTCTCTGCAGGTTTTCTAGGTAGCCGATGAATCTCTTTAGGTTGATCCTTATGTTGTCCAGGACACACAGCTGATCAGGGCTGTATTTTCCTCTGCCTTCCTTTCTTAGCTGTAGGAGAACAAAAGGTCTAATTGTGAAAAGCCTGCCATCTAAAGGCCTAGGAACATACAAGAATGCAAAGATCCAGCAGAGTGTCCTGTAAATTGCCGGACTCTAACTGCTATTCCATTACCCTTTAAATTGAGCAAACTGAAACAGCAGATTGAAATGGAAACACAACAATTTAGCTTAAACTCATGTATACCGAAAAAGATTTTATGCTTGCATAAGCTGATTTTTTAGGTAATTTGGAAAAAGTAATATTTCACAAAAACTGCAATGGAAAGAATTTTGCATTTAAAGGTCACCTGGCATACATAGGGGGCTTTCCTTGCCATTAATGCTTGGATAACATTAAACTAATGGCTAGTGTGGTGGCTGCGCTATACGTAAACCTACTAACAAATATCCCCATGGTTTTTGAATTCATGAATTCATGACTTATCACAAGAGGAAATTTATGTTGCAGTCGCTTAATATCAATTAATTTTTATTGACATTTAGAAAATATTGCAAACGTTTGGCATAAATCTGTAAAGAAACAAGGTTTATAATTTCCTAAAATAAACTGAAAAGTACTACTAAGATCAGGCTACCAACTATGACAGATTTATTAAGTATAGAAAGTGTTACTTTCTGTACATAGCTTTTGTAAAGCTATGCTTAGGCAATCTCAGAAATTACAGAAATAACAATGTTGAACCTTAAGGTTAAGCCCAAAATTGGCTCTGGAGGTGAGATGATTGATGAGTTTGGTTTAGTGTGTTCGGCAATACTACGGCTGTATGTGAATATGATGCATATGTTTGTGATAATATTCTTTGATTGCTTTTCTGTTGATACCTTGGCTCTGAATCCTGGCTGAAGGGCTTTGAGAGATGACAGCAGGTTAATATTTTTTCCAGCCTTCTCTGCCTCATCTCCATCAGCAAAGACATCAAAGAGGGCGTCCAGCGCCTCCCCACACACGACCAGGTTTATGTCCTTCATTGCAACATTAAGTAATGCATTTCCAATCAACTGCAAAAGAAGATTTCAAGTGAATTTTAATTCACTTTAATTCATCAAATCAAGATATATATAAACACACCCTCCAAAAACATTTCTTGGTGATAAAATTCATGACAGGCAGAAATCTTATATATAAAAGTATTGAATTTCCACCACTATCAGTACCTGTAAAGTGTCTGCAGTGTCTCTCTCTTTGGCAAGAGAGCTTCCTGTGATGCCAAGAATGGCCATGGCATTAACTCTCACGCTGACCAGCTCACACCTGGTAGCTACCTCACAGAAACTCATCAGCTGGTGTGGAGTGATACACTGCAGGAAAACACATTTTATCATGAATTACTTTTAAATACGCATCTACCAAAAGATAAAAACAGCACATGAATGTGCTTTCACCTGGGGTATGTTTTTGGAGGCCATAATTTGTAGCAGAGAACGCAGAGCACTGGTCACAGCCTCCAGAAACTCATCATCCTTTAATACCTCTAGAAATGAATTTACAAATACAGAAGATATTACATTTCCTCAAACCTCCCGAACATAACCTGATATCTCCAATAAGGGTCTAATCAGTCTAAAAGAACAACCAGAATAATGAAAAGTGCAAAACCACATTATATTATGCCCTGCAGTAAGCTGTGTGAGGCATAGAAATGGCTTTCCGTTAGAAGCCTGACAGATTTGGTATAAAATCTAAAAGTAAACATGCTGGCGCCTACCAGATGAGCTGAAGACCAGTGAGGAGAGGTGCTGAGCCACGGCCTGGAGTCCTGTGTCACCACCAAGAGACTCTGTGTCCATAGAAGCAAGGATATTATCGACACATGTCAGTGCTCGACACTGCACCCTGTGCATTCTGGGAAAAAACACAAAGAAAGCGTATAAGATTTGCATTTTTTGTGGCTATGTAAAACACTACAATTATAATACAAGAACAGACATGAATAATGATAATGTACACAACACAATGCACAATTAAATGTGTAGATTTATTACTTCTTTAAGAGGCATTTCCAGGAAGAGTCCTTGCTACAGAGCTCAACGGCTGTGGGGCTTGGGAAGTCTGCCTTCTTTAAGACCTGAAAAAAGTAATTAATCAATCAGATTTACACAGTTACAGAAATGTACACAAAAAATACGTGTTGAGTGCTTCTGACAGGTCTTCAAGACCAAAACCTCTTTAAGGCCCCAAAGACCTATACCACATGTGAGCCCAAAAATGTCCACAGTGCTCTCATTCTAGTTTGTTTCATATATCCTGCAGTGGCCTTGACTAAGGCATGTGAGTGTCATGTCCTCTCCACTGGACCAATACATGCTCAGAACTCTAGTGTCCATGCTCAGGTTCTGCTGACTATGTAATACCATGGTTATATTACCTGTTGAAGTATGCTGTGGTTGAGCAGGGACGTGTGCAGTTCCGCAGACAGGCAGAGAGGCGAGAAGAGCGAGGAGTTAGTGTCAGCACACATTTCACTCTCATCACTGCTGGACATCTCCTCCCACTCATCTTCTGAGGGCTCTACAAACACAAACATGTCTAAACACTCACTGAAAACAACTGCTTTTAAACAACAGCAACACTGTGCATTCAGATGTTGTAGCCCTTGTTGATGTTGAAACAGTGATTTCCCTTGAATAAGCCTCATTACCCTCTGTCTGGTCTTCCCTGACATGAACACACAAGTCATTCTGCTAATTTAGCATATTAGCATTTCACATCCTGTGGAGGGGCAAAAATATTCATGTTGCCCCTCTGGCACTTGCTTGTCTGTACACACGCTTACCATCAGCGCAGCACATGTTGACGATGATTTCCAGAGACGTCTGCTGTGCTGACAGTAGTGCATTGGCTTCCCTTATCTCCAGTCTGTCTCTCTTAAAACATAAATACAACATTAGATGGAACATTGGATGGCTACCAGTTAGCAGTAGAATCAATGGTAATATCAACTGACTTAAAGAGGATTAAATTAAAGAAGAGCACTAAAAACAACAGACAATAAATATGGTTTGTTTCTGTTCCACAGACCCTTTTCAGACCTGGTATTTACATCAATTTACAACAATTTGATCACAGGTGTATAGTTGTTAATACAAGTGTGAACACAATCTCAAATGTTTATGATTGAATTAGCCGAGACAAATGTTAATATCTGGTGTAAACAGATATTCAGCCCTCTAAATGAGCTGAACTAACCAGCAAAAGCTGAGAGGTTACAGCAGCTCTGCATACTCATACATAAGAGGGAAGTGTCATTTGATGTTAAGAGAGAGCAAAAGCCATATGACTCAAGGGGACAGATGTACCATTACATGGGCATTAAAGGAAAGAGAAAGAATAGAAAGAGTACCGTATGGTATGCCCTCCCTCATATTGGCCTTATTTTAGTCATGCGTTACATTAACCCAGAGGATCATCATGAAGACAGTCTATATGCAGTGCCCTCTGAAACTCTATGACTTTTAGCCTACAGATTGTGTGCAAACTAGGGCTGCTAGTATATTTTTTTAAAAATCGCAACTGATGTAGATTTTTTGCTGTAGTTAATACAAATCATCCCAATTTTTGCATTTGCATTTAAACACATTTTCTTTTAAAAATACAGTGCATTGAGTTTTAATTCACTGTTATAACTTAAAGAAAAAGTATCAATATATAGCATCAGGTGTTTCATTAACACCACAGCAGACCACCCAGTGGTGGTTTTTAATGTTGTAACCACAGGGGGTGTTTCAAGGTGATGTTTCACACCAAGCTGATATTATGAAATTTCATCTAACAAAATCTACAAATTACTTTAAACACCCCACCTGAATTTGACCAATAAATTAGCCATTACTTCTCTATCGTTTACTGTTAATCACAAACAATCTGATGCTGTTTAACAGTTTTTTGAGATGCTGTATAACACAGTATTGTCAAATTGTGAAGGCATTAAATTCAAGTTTGCATTGTGTTTTTAATTTAAATGAGTTTTAAATGTAATGAATTTGCATAACAGCCCATTTTGTTCCATTAAATATATCAACTCAATGCAGTATTGTATTACCTTTGGCAGCACTAGTGCAACCCTTTAATGTGCCTACTTAAAACATCATAAAACAGAGCTTTAACGTACAGGCAACAAATCGGAGATATCATTACTTATTTTGGACTTCCTGCCATTTGGCTTTCCTCCATTACTCTTCCCATCTCTCAAATCCTCCATCTCCTCTGCTTCAACTGTGTGCCCTGCAGCATGTTCATCTATATGATTTGACTCTGTGGCAGATGTTCTTTCTTTGGACAGACAGGCAGATTCAGCATGCCACAGATCTGGGATCAGCTGCCCAGCATCCAGACTGAGGCTGTGTGAGAGAGTGGCTACCAGTGCGCTGATTGTCTGAGACTGCTGTGCTGGAGACAGACTGTTCTTTAGATTCCATAAGGAGCCTTGAGAACATATAAACATCTGTTATCCATACGTTACATTCATCACTCATGGTAAAAAATGTTTACAAGCCATTCACAAAGTACTACTGCTGCATTTATTAATAATTCAGTAAATAATTATTAGCTTTATATAAACTCTTCGACATTCAGTTAGTGTGGGAATGAATTTTATATAAAGGTCTACTAAGATACTTGCACCTGATTGGGGTCTATGAACACAGACGCAGCCTAATCATACAGGGTCTCCTTATAAACAATCAGTTAATTAGCCATAAACATAAAATACAGTTTTGCAAATGTGTAACAGTGCTAATATGTACAATGTCATGTGCAACATTGCATTATTTACCTGCAGCCAGTGTGCGCAAAAGACTGTGCTCCATACTGGTGTGAGTGGAGGACAGAATGGTGTCCAAGACACTAAACACTGGTGAATTCACGCTGCGCACCAGGTCTGAGTTTTCTTCGGTTACTGTGTGCAAGCAGTGGGCTACACAAAATACACAAACCAAACTCATTTACAACAGAGTATCCAAATTTAACAAATAAAGCATTGAAATGTGTGAGAATAAAACATTGCATGCAAATGTGACTCGGTATATATGAAAGAAATAAATCATCTCAATGGGGGCATGTATATATGCAAATTGGTGTCACCTGCTGACAATGCCAGCTCTATATTCTGATGGTGCCTTTCTAGACAGTGTAGAAGAGCATCCAGCAGTCCAGCTTTGTTAAACACGGACACTGCTGCGCTACTGCTCTCACTTCAAACACATAAAAGCAGAACACAAACAAAAACACAAAGATATCATGAAAGACTGTCATTATCTTAATGAGAACATACTGGATTGTGGTTATAACTCTTTATAACCTCTTTATACCCTGTATATCTCTGATAGTCTTTGTTTTTTCAGCTGAGTACCCAGTTACAAATGTACTGTCCATTTTCTGTATGCCTGATACAAAATGCTGACAGTGTAAAGCAATATACAAGAGACCCTCCCCTGCACCAACCTGATGTCAAGTGGTCCCAGGAGATGTGTTTGAGAAACTTGTCATGATAGCTATTAACACCAGGTGTAAACATAATCCTAGTGTCTGTTTGAGCTCAATCTTACCAGAGGTTCCAAAGTAAATTCACAGCCTCATTCGCAACATTCTCCACTGTGTGCTTCTGTCCCCTCTTGGTAGAAGTGTTCATGTCAAACCCAGCACAGCACTGTTCTCCACAAACAACATAAAACAGACAAAACAAGAGCGCAGACATTTTGTGTACAATTTTTGTGACATTATCTCTAAGTTGTCAAGCACCCAAACCAATCCCAAAAAACATGCATTACTTTTTAAGTCCAATAAAGACTCAGCTAAGGGTAGATGTTTGATAGATGTATGGTAGGGTTAACAATGTATAGAGTTAACATTCATACCTCTCTTATAAGGGCAGAAAGGGGTGTAAGAACATCCTGTCTGACCATGTTTTCACATACTTCAGGGCCTCCGCAGACACTTAGATTCCTGTAGCACATGCACATGAGATACATAGATATCAGATCTGATCAAACTCATTCAGACCAATGCAAAAAAGACTAAACATTTACTTTGTAATGTAATACATTTTCCAAGCAGTCTTTCCAAGAACACATTTCTGTGCACATTCCAATTCTACTCACACCAGAGCTGTATGTATATTTTGGTTGTATTGTGTTTGTGCGTGTGTGGCAGCTAAACCCCAGGCTGTGTGTATGTCAGTGTCACCTGAGTGCTCCAGCAGCTGTTTCTCTGACCGTCAGGCTGTGATCCAGCAGTAAGGGTCCGATCTTTCTGACTGCATCTCTCTGAAGGAATCCTGGGATCGTCTGACTCTGCTGTACAACACGAGAGATGCTGGCACACGCATACTCACGCAGGTCTGCTGACGGACTCTGCAACTAAACAAAGGATGATTTTGAAACACCCTGTCCAAGTTATAAAATAAGGACAAACTAAAGCCTGAATTTGAAAGAAATACAGAAGAGTCTGCTTCACTTGTCTGACAGCTACATCAATCTATTAGACAGAAGTAACGCTTTCATAACAGTAAACTCGTGGCAGCTCACTTTATCGAGTAACTCCGCTGCAGAAGAGTCTTCATCTTCTAATTCTTCAACAGTCTCTTTAACAGAAGTTACCGCAAGCCCTTCAGAAGAAAAAGGCGGTCGTTTGAATTTGTTGTTCTTTGTCTTTCCCATTTGCAAGCGTTTGTAATGCGCTTGGCCTACGGTTGAAGTGCAATTTTAGTTCCGATCTATTTGAGAAAAGACAGTTAAGCTAACAACACGACCTACCATGTGGAAATTAGTCGCTGCCGTGCAGCGTCAACAATTGTCGCGAAGTGTTGAAAAACACCTGCGCGCCACCTAGTGCGTCAGAAACGCACTGCAATTGACAGTGGTGTGAAAGGAAAGGGAGAAGGTGATTGGTTTGATCTTGTTACAGGCCTTCAGGTGATTCCATGTCTAATCTTTAACAGTAAATCCTTCCCATTGCTTTGCAAGATCTACAGTGCCTTGCAAAAGTATTCATACCCCTTGAACTTTTCTACATTTTGTCACCTTACAACCACAAACCTAAATCTCAAAAGGATATTTAGGTTTAAAAAAATTTATTGATATTTTATGTAATGGACCAACAAAGTAGCACATAATTGATCCCATATCATTGAAACTAAAATGATACATGGTTTTTAAAATTTTAAGCAAATAAAAATCTGTTTAGTGTGGTGTGCATTTGTATTCAGCCCCCCTGCGTCAATTCTTTGTAGAGCCACCTTTCCCTGCAATTACAGCTGCAAGTCTTTTGGGGTATGTCTCTACCAGCTCTGCACATCTAGAGACTGAAATCTTTGCCCATTCTTCTTTGCAAAATAGCTCAAGCTCAGCCAGATTGGATGGGGAGTGTATGTGAACAGCAATTTTCAAGTCTTGACACAGATGCTCAATGGGATTTAGGTCTGGACTTTGACAATTCTTTTGGACTTTTGGCAATTCTAACACATGAACATTCTTTGATCCAAACCATTCCATTGTAGCTCTTGCTGTATGTTAAGGGTCATTGTC
>JAZGTI010013761.1:0-14598 GCA_036877585.1 Botia kubotai
CTCATTCAGTAACACACTCACTCAGTAGCACACTCACTCAGGTAACACAAGAGTCAGCTACCACTGAACAATAAAACAATGCTGTCTCTACACAATGACCTTCATGTGCATCGGTGTTGTCTGAAGTATCATTGTATGTGAACAGGGACATCCAGGATTAGACAACAATTCTCGCGGTCCTAAAGGTGACATTGGCAGCCCTGGCATACAGGTATGAAACATTATCAATTATATTACATACTGACCCTTTATACTCTACCAAATCTACCACTTTTACTACTATTAGTATATTACTATTTAGTACTACTAGTATATTTAGTACTACTAGTATATTTAGTTTCTACTAAGTTCACTTACTCTTTCATCTTTCTCTGTTGTCCATGGACAGGGTGATCCAGGTCCAGATGGCAGTCCAGGTCAAGCTGGTGATATTGGCAGACCGGTAGGTTCAGATACATGATTTATGAGTACACAAGCATGAGCATATGAACACAGTCTGTTTTCTATTCATAACTGTGAATATTTCAGGGTTCCAACGGCAGAAGAGGCTCAGACGGTCAGCTGGTACAGTACCGTTAAATGAGAGATTATTATGGGATGTTGTTTGTGGTTCCTTACACATCTCATGAGTGAGGTTTGCATGTGTTTTCAGGGCCAGAGAGGCCCTCCAGGGGACCCAGGACTCCAGGGACTTCCAGGGCCCTCGGGCCCATCGGTAACTTACACACTCATTGAGTGTTTTTAATCAACACAGCAGCCAAACACACTCTGCTTCTCTGCAGTGCACAGCGATTGACATCGGTCCACAGATTTAATCTCTATCCGTTTTCAAATATACCACATGCGGCGTGCATGATTTGAAAGAGTTTAGTGTAATGATCAAAAGTATTTGTATGAACAGTTTGATTGTCCATGTGTTGCTTGAAGCTGAACCTCTCTCTCTCTCTGTTCAGGGGGCTTTAGGTCCACCAGGTCCGGTTGGGCAGAAAGGTTTTCCTGGACTTCCTGGACCTCAGGTGCTGTTTAATAACTTAATATTTGCTTATTGTTGTCATTAGTGTTTATTAACCAACAGCTGGTCATCAATGAGATCATTCTCCATCTATCAGGGATCTCCTGGTTCTCCAGGAAGGCCTGGATCTAAAGGAGGTTTAGGGGCCAGGGGGCAAAAAGTATGACCTTTTTATTTATAACATGTTTGTTTAAAAATCTCTGCTTTGAAATGCTAAACCGCATAATTTCTTATCTGGCTCTTGTCTGGCAGGGTCAGCCAGGTGAACCTGGAGATAAAGGGGCTGTGGGGCCTTCAGGCACCAGAGGACTGCCGGTTAGTCATACTGTCACTAAACTCAATGAAACTGCTGCTTAATGCTGAGATTTCAGTAGTCAACCATCAAAACCAGACTTAATTAGAAGGTTAAAAGTGTAAAACAACATGGTTTGATTTAGGGTTTGTTTTGGTACTTTATAATGGTTTGAAATACATGTTACCTGTAGGGCATTTCATGGAATATTGTAGAAGGTCTTTATGACCTCCACATTTCTGGGAATTATTGCTGTAATTGCAGCAAACTTGTCCGAGCACAACACACACACACACACATCTGATTATTGTAGCATGTGTGATGTCATCTGAGCTGACAGTGTTCTGATTGGATCTTTTAAACAGGGAAAGGATGGAGCAGATGGTTATGGATTTCCTGGACCTAAAGGACAAAAGGTTTGTACAGCAGCATGTGCTGAAATACTTTGTTCTCAAGCAGCACATTTAGATCCAGTTCTTTGTACAGTAGTTCTTTGTACAGTAGTTCTTTGTACAGTAGTTCTTTGTACAGTAACTTGCCCTTCAGTGGTATTCATTCAAAGCAACAGACTGAGACAATCCCTCAGGTGCTTTTAGATCACTGCTACATTATTACCGGTCACATTTGTGTTGATTTGATCGTCTCTATAACATGTGTGATGTTGTTTGACGTCTGTCTCAGGGGGATACTGGTTTTCCAGGCTATCCTGGTCTTCAGGTGAGTTAACATCCAGAACCAGTAAATATAAAGTAATGGTACAGGTACATACAGTATGACTGATAATGATGTGTATGTTCAGGGTGAATGGGGTGCTGCAGGTGTCAGTGGAGGTTTTGGCTCTAAAGGCAACAGAGGAAGAGGGGTAACAACAATAGCAACATTTATTCATTCCTGGAACCAGGAGACTCAATTGTTAACTAGATGTTTGATTACAGGGCAATGCAGGAAGGCCAGGGTCATCTGGTGAGCCCGGGAGTCAGGGGCTGCCTGGACACAGAGTATGTGCATATACAAATTCACATGATACGAACACGACAGTTTGCAGGTTTATAATGTCTCGACTTTTCCACATAGGGCCCGAGAGGACCACGAGGGGCCAGACAAATGTCTGTAAGTGTCTGGATTATTTAAAAGTGTCTATATGGAAGACAGAGTGTTGGGATGTTCAGTGTGTGTGTGTGTGTGTGTGTTCTTTTGTAGGACTGTCAGCTGATCTCATATGTTCGAGACAACTGTGGTAAGAAATCCATCAAAAATCTCCTTGTAATGACCTGTACAACAGAATCATTATGATAAAGATGTGTGTTGACATCATGTGTTTGTGTTTCCTAACAGTGTGCTGTAGAGGTATGTCACATCGTAACAGGACACACAGATGAGAGGCACAAATGATTGTATCGATAGAATATCAATACAATCTGATTGTCTTCATACCCATGACTCTGGATGTCCCTGTAGGTAACACGAGATGTCCCGCCTACCCCACTGATCTTGTGATTGGTTTGGATATGTCTGAAGACGTGACACCTCAAGGTTTCGAGCGCATGCGTTCTGTGCTCCTCACCCTGCTGGAGAACATCAACATCGCGGAGAGCAACTGCCCTACAGGGGCTCGGGTAGCTGTGGTCTCCTACAGCTCCTACACCAAATACCTGATCCGCTTCAACGACTATCAGCGCAAGAAGGAGCTCATGGAAGCCGTGAGAAACATCGGCCTGGAGCGCACTTCAAATCGCCGGAACATCGGTTCCGCCATGAGGTTCGTGGCCAGGAACGTCTTCAAGCGCGTGCGAAAGGCTGTTCTGATGAGGAAGGTGGCCATCTTCCTCTCCAGTGGAGAGTCTCAGGATTCGACGTCTCTCACTACAGCCGTTCTGGAGTACAAAGCTCTGAACATCAAACTAGGGGTGATCGGCCTGAGGAACATTCCTTCTGTCAGAAGTGCTCTTGAGGTGAAGTTAACACAAATGTTTGACTGCTGAAGGAGTCTGCTGAAGGAGTCTTATGCTTCTCTTTGTGTGGTGTTTTGTGGAATGCAGGCCGACGAAACGCGGAGTTTTATCTTCACTGTGCTTGGTAGATTGTCAGAGCAGAGCGATTCTCTCAGTAAAATCCAGAACTGTGTCATTTGCTTTGGTAAGCATCACTTAATGTCTGCCTCCTGCCTCTCATCCAGATGTTAGTAGAAAATGAACATCTGGATGAGAGAGAAGTACACTGTAAGCAGAAGTACACTGTAATTGTTAAAGTTTAGAGTCACGCTAAATCACAACTCTTGTTTGTTTTTCAGTAAACAGGAAACTGAGACTAGAGTATCAATTAAATCTTTATATATAATGTCACATATCTTCTGAAACCACTGCAGGCTGTCA
The DNA here is from genome assembly GCA_036877585.1 of Botia kubotai. Taxonomy (NCBI): domain Eukaryota; kingdom Metazoa; phylum Chordata; class Actinopteri; order Cypriniformes; family Botiidae; genus Botia; species Botia kubotai. The sequence goes on from JAZGTI010013761.1 coordinate 3,677, forward strand.
GAAGATATCTTAACATCACCTTAAACTGTTTTCAGATATATAAACATTCTAAATCTGTATTTACAATTCAGAGGTTTCAGAATAAACTCCAACATTTCTTCAAATATTTTGTGAACTGTGCTATCCAGATTCATTTAATAGCTCTGTGCTCCAGCTGTATGTCAGCAGTAGTCTTAGATGTGTTCAGTATGACTTCTATATATTGAGATATTTGATACTACAAATAGGAACTCTCTTGTGCAACTTACTTTCAGCCTGGACAGATCTGCAATAACATCTGCTGTATTTTCTCTCCTAAGATCCCTGCAGACCTGCTAGGGAATGCGATGGCACAAACCTGGCGCCTTCTTCTCAAGAAGTGGACCTTGACTTGGCAGTGATCGTTGATGGTTCCCGGAGCATCCTGGCTGATCAGTATGAGGGAGTTAAGGAGGTTCTTGGCAATGTTCTCGACCAGATAGTTGTGAGCAGTGATCCCAGCAGAGCAGACGGAAAGGCGAGAGTGGCTCTCTACCAGCAGAGCTCCACCTACAGTGAAGCCCAGTCTGGTGTGAAAGTCATATTCAACTTCCAGCAGTTCCAGGATCGCAGTCTAATGAAGAGAAGCATTCATCAGGAGTTGAAGCAGACGGGCGGCTCCTCCAGGTTGGATCTTGCGATGGAATACGCCATCATGCAGGGCGTCCTTTCTGCTCCGAAGGGTCGCAAAAATAAGATGCTGCTGGTCGTCATGGGAGACGAGACGGCATATCACGACCGAGTGAAGCTGGAGTTAATCTCCAGAGTGGCGAAGTGTGAGGGCGTGGTTCTCTTCACGGTAACCGTGGGCAACCACTTCAACTTTTCTCAGGTGGAGGATCTGGTGAGCTTTCCCTCAGAGCAGCACATCATTCATCTGGGACACTTGAAACATGAAGAGCAGGAGTATGCTCAGCGCTTCATCAGAACCTTCTTCCACATTCTGAGCAGTAAGATGCTTTTCTTGTTGTCACTTTTGAGGATTTCAGCCATGACACTGTTCACCCAATGAAACATCTTCCATCATCTGCTCACCGTCATGCTGTTTGAAACACGCTCCTCTGTGGTGTTGAGGGTTTTGGGCTGTATCTAAACAAAGAAGACAAGATTGTGGTGAAAGTTTGCTGATGAAAATGTCAATTGAAGCCTTTTAGCAGGAACTGGCCTGACATTCTGCTAGCTGTCATGCTAGCTGTCATGTCATGCTAGCTGTCATGTGTTTGGAGCAACATGAGGACGAGAGGATGATGGTGTTTTGGGTGAAGTGTCTCTTTAAGAACAGCTTTGCTATTGTGGCCCTTCCACACTTATTTTGAGGGGCTTGTAGTGTGTGTGTGTGTGTGTTAATGCAGTGTCTATATGAATGCAGGGAATATGAACTTCTACCCTCCTCCATCACTCCAGAGTCAGTGTGGTAATTTTCAGAGGCGTCCGGGTCAGCGTCTGGACTTTGAAGCTGCAGAGAGGCCTGTACACAGGTATCACATGACTACACCTCAGCTCTGTTTCTGACAGGTCACAGAACGCTTGTGTTTTCACCTCAGTTCAGGTGTCAGGTTTCTCTTCTACTGTATGTGATACTTGTACAGCTTCCACACTCAATGCTTCATTCCTCAGGGTTCCCTTTCCAGCCACTGTTCACCCGGTGACAGAAGAGGAAGAGAAGATGGTGGAGGAGACTGAAGATCCACAGACTTCAGGTCGTGGAGACTCTCTTGGAGTTCCTGACTATGCAGACAGTATGTCTTCAAATCATCACCAGTGTCTCCACTGTACACCAGCTGTCAGTGAATTCTCACAATCATAATACAATAACCTGTTCATGTTTTTGGTATGTTTTTATCAAAACTATAAATACACAATAATGCAGTATTATCAATCAGTTACACATCACACTTGCCTACAGTTTCCAAAGCTCCAGCATAACCATTCTGTGTAAATATGGCAAACCAGATGTTAACGGCTTGTAATGTTCAAGCAGTGGAAATTACAGCATCTCGAATCGGTTAATGATGTACAGCAGGACCACATGAGAGAAGCTGAACCTCAAGAGGAACTTCCTCCAGTTATTCCTGTGTGAGGACCTTTACTGTGAACGAGTCCTCGAGACAGCAGAACACAGATGGTGTCCAGCCTCTCTCATGATTCTGCTCTTAAACACTGAGTCCTCTAGTGTTCACTGACAAGGGTGCTTCACTGAAACCTTACAAAATTTATGTTTTTAATGGGCTAACACTGCACCAAAACAACACACTGCTGGTCTGAGCTGCAGTATTTTGAATAATTAGTCTTCTCTAACTTCTTCATTCTTTCTTTGCTTTGCTTTAATACGTTCATTGTTTTCCAGTGTAACTGCATGCTCACAGACTCTGACAGCCTCCTCATGTCTCTTCATGGCTCACCTGTGAGTATTCTGTTTCAGGCCCGTGTCATCTGAACAGGGATCATGGCACCCCCTGTGGTCAATATGTGCAGCGATGGTTCTATAATGCAGCGATTGATGCCTGTTCACCTTTCTGGTATGGTGGTTGTGATGGCAACAGAAACCGCTTCGGTTCAGAAGGAGAATGTCTGCACACCTGTGGCACACACAGTACGTCCTTTCATATCTGAACTGTTGCTCTTGTCAAATAAATATCACAATGTTTATTTTCCTGTTCTCTCATTTTACAGTATGAAAGCTTCACACTGAAGTAATGATTTATGCAATTATACAGTAATTGCAAAGATATTACTGTAACTGTATTACATGACTTTTGAATGTGTTATATTTTATATTTACTCCTCAGAGCTTGAAGCACCACTGCAGAAAGAGGAAGCTGCTTTATCTGATGGTGAGAAATGAGCCACATTAGAAACTTCTGTATCTAAAAGAGACAAAAAAACCCACAAATCACTTCATTTCTTTGTAAAGTCAGCAGACAAGATTTTGACATGACGAATAAAGCATGACATGAACTCTTCTCCTGTACACACACAGACGTCTGCCTCATGAAGCAGGACGTGGGACCCTGCAGTGAATATGTTTTGAAGTGGTACTACGACATCCAGCAGAATGAATGCGCCTACTTCTGGTTTGGAGGATGTGAGGGAAACAGAAACCGGTTTGACACACAGCAGCAGTGTGAAGAGCTTTGTTTGAGGCAGATTTAATCTGGATTACACTTCCCATATCACAATTCTGTTCACATTCAGCGGGTCTTCCTGAGAGTTCTGTCAAAAACTATTTGTACACACAACACAACGAGCAGTTATTTTGTTCATGGCACTTTAATACGTATCAACTTTAAAATTGTTCATGTAAAAGTTGCTGTAATTGTTGTGCCTCTATCAGCACCAAATATCTTACTGACGTCCCTGCACACTCATCTGAGGTGAGATTATTTTAACAGTAAATATGCATTTAACATCTTTTAATCATCTGCTAATGAAGACAAATGATTTTACTTGTGTAGTTTATAATGTCCCTGTAAATAAAATGTTTTTGATGGAGTTATAACAGCGCTAATGAAGCGCAATTAACTTTTGATACTGATTAAAACGCAACAACTGTGTACATTAAATGTGTTCAATTCCAGCTGCTTTGACACTATATGTATTGTGAAAGGTGCTATACAATTAAAACTGACTTCATTTTCTAACCCCTGCATTTGACCTGCATTTTTCAACAGCTGAAAATTACATCAGGTAAAAGAAATGTTCCAGGTTCAAGTTAAGCTCAATCCGCAACGTTTCAACTATGTTGATTATCACAGAAATAATTTGCGCTTAAACCATGTTTATTTAAAAATTGCAGTTACAGTAAAGAGGTTACAAAGCAAGTAAATGAAGCCAGTCCATAAATGTTTATAATATCAACAAACCTGAAACATTTCTATTTCATTTTAATTCAACACTCATTTGCTGATCACTTTAATTCAGCGTGTTTCTGAATAATTTGTATGACTATAAGAACAGTTACAATGAAAGTTTTGGTGTTTTGTCATGAGAAATGTCAGTACAAAATATGACTCGGCTCTTTTAATTATTGAGTGTTTATTACTTCATATTTTAGCCCTATAAAAAAACAGACATTTTTATTTTGACCGAAAAGAACTGCAGATGCACTAAATACAGACCGCAGTAGTGTTTCATTACAAAAATATATATATATATATAAAAATATACAAACATGAAACGTCAGGCTAGAACTGTTGATCTGTGGTTCTGCATCGTGTATTTTAGGTCCTACCTGAAAGTTCGTAGAGCTCAAAGTCTTTTCTTCAATCACACTGAAATACATTTCAATCTTCTCCCCCTCATGCCAACTTTCCAACAACAATTTAAACACAATTTGTTTAGGTTTGGAACATATGAAAAAAAACGGGATTACCAAAGATTAATGTAAGGTTGTTTTGATGTGTAAAGCACTGTTAATACCATCATATACAGTGTATAAAAAAAACAACAATTATTGTCTAAACCAAACAGATCACTCGAGCACCATTCAATAAATAATATAATGTCTGTGAGCTTAAATGGAAGAAAACTGAAATATTAGCAAAATGTACAAAGCAAAATGAAAGAAGTGTTCAACGCAGCGCCTTAAAATTCTATAAATGGAATGTTACTCCTCAGCTGTGTACCGGGGAACATCTCAGACTGAGCTGGAGCTTAAAACAGGTTTCATATTCATTCACATTTTAAAAACTTCTCAAAGTCAAAGAAACAACACAACTGATGATGTCACATCGCTGTTAACAGCTGCTGACCTGAAAACAACATCATCACGAGACAGACGCCGGGATGTGAAACACACTAATGCATCACTTCAGAATAATGAAATAAATCATGATTTAGTGTCAAACTAAGACAACAAACACAAGCGAACGTCGCTCATTCTCGTACTCTGAGAAAGTAACAGTTATCTTTAGCAACAAATGTATTGTAATAAAACAGTTTTCACTAAGTACATACATAGCTGCTTACCTCATCATCTATCGCTAACCAGCCAAGATTAACTACAGCTCAAAGCTAACATTATGATCTGTCTGTACAATGCTTCCTCAGCTCCACTGTTCTCCATTCACTGCTGATGACCTCCAACAGCCATCACACTGTACACTGAAGTATTAGACAATCATAATGAATTGAGCATCATCACGAGTCTTACATAACCCGACACACACACTTGCTCTGTTTCAATTCACTGTCAATCTGAAGAGTGTTGCGGCCACCTAAATGTAACTCCTGCAAAGTCTCTGTGGAGTTGATCCCGACGGTTTCTTTAAAAGAGTGACAAAAAACACAATGTTATGATTGACAATAAATAAACAACATGACACTGCAGGTACATGGACTAGAGAAGCTGATGTCATTCCTGAGTGTTTCCGTCTCTGGATTTCCTGCTACTGTGTGACCTCAGATGTGTCTGTGATTTCTGCTCCATCTACTAATGTCAGTGTCTCTCCTGCTGTGGAGTCAAGCGCCTCCTCTTTAATGATGATGGCCCCCTCAGGCAACATGACCACTTCCTGTCCAGCCACCACCTCCTCTTCCTCTTCCTGAAGCAGCACTTCCTCCCGCGCCTCTGAACCCGTGCCGTTGCTCTGGCCATTGGCCATGGCCTCTAGTTTGAGGCGGTACTGCTCCGCTTCCTGCTCTTTCCTTAGCAACTGTTGCCGATACTCCTGGGCTTTTCTGTTGGCTTCCTTGAGCTGCTGTTCCAGTTGTTCTCGACTGTCTTTCTCAGTGAGCTCCTACAGAAAACAACAGTTATATGCAGAGTTAGTGCTGATACTGACACTGAGTTTGCATCATGTGACTGGAAATGTCTGTTGTGAGACCTTGTGTTTAGCGTCTGTGTGGTTGACTGTTGATTCAAACTTTCTCTTTCGTGTTGGTTGTGGTTTGGTGTCTTCTGTTATGATCTCTTCAGAAATCTGAGCAGCTGGCACGGCAACCACTGAATATAGACAGACATGATTAAACTCCTGAATCAAAGACCTCACAGTAGTATTAATGAAGAGCTATCACAGCCATCCACTCACTCTGTTGTCCCTGCATTGTGACAAAGTATTTCTGTCCCAGGCTGCCCTGCTGGTCTGTTACTATGGTAATGACTCTCTGGCCATCCTCCCCAACAAGGTGCTGGATAGCTGAATCCACCGAATCGGCAGCTATTACACTCTCTGCAGCTCCTAAACAGACATGAGACAAATTAAATTATAGTGTAGATCAATTCACCGGAGCTGACGGTTCAGTTTATGTTTAGTTTCTGTACGACATTGTTTCTTTGAGTCACACCCGTGTTAGTTTTGGCATCGTTGAGAACAATGTCAGAGAGATTGACTCCTGCTGATGAGATGATGAACTGAGGACTGACAGTGGCTGGAGAAGATCTCTCTGGATTCATGTTCACCTGGTTCTGCATTCCCTCCTAGAACATTCAGATTAACACAGACCAGCTTATGAGCAATATAACAGCACTGTACGTTTCATAACAATGATCTCATTTCATGCTGGGATGAAGTACAGCACGGCTATTCAGCTCCAGTCCTGCAGAGTTTAATTCCAACACATCTACCTGCTTGCAAAGCTCATGAGATAGAAGGTGTTTCTCGGTTCTGTTTAAAATGTTTCTAATATAATGTCAAGTGATTTGAAGGGTTAAAGACAAGCTTTAAAACTGTTGAGTAGTTTGCAGGTGTGAGCATGTTAGGGTGTGTTATGGACTGGAGACGAGTAAGTACAGTTTAATTGACCTGTAATAAGAGCATGAGCTCTGTGTTTCCTCTGTCCACTGCGATGTTGAAAGGCGTCTTATCAAACTTGCTGAGGGCGTGAGTATCAGCACCGTATTTGGTCAGCAGCTCTACGACCCCTCTGTGTCCGTGTTCTGTGGCCCAGTGCAGAGCGCTCATTTTCAACATGTCCTTAGCATTGATGTCAGCTCCGCTCTGTCCCGAATCACATCATGTCCAAAATCACACATGATGTCAGAATGGAACAATGATCAAAGAGTGAGTCACATCAACTCTGTGAATACAGTGAAAACAAGCTCATATTATTTCATGTGTTCTTACCTTGATCAGTAATTCAACGATGTTTGTGTGTCCCTCTGCAGAAGCCATGTGGAGAGGGGTCCGGTCCACTTTCGTGCGGGCGTCTCTGCTGACCCCGGCCCGGAGGAGCACCTCAGCAGTGGAGTAGTGGCCGTACTGTGCAGCTAAATGAAGCGGCGAGGTGCCCAGCTGAAACAGAAGAAGAACAGAACAGGTTCATTACACGAGTCAGTGAGAGGCATCTGTAGCACACTTGAGCAGAGTGCAGTAAAACTCACCCAGTCTGTGGTAAATGGTGCTCCGTTAGACATGAGAGATTTCACCTCATCATCATGACCTTTACGTGCTGCTTCCAACAGACGCTTCCCCAAATCCACCAGCGACATCTAACGAAGGGTCGAGAAAGCTTCAGTGTATTGCATGACATATCATTTACCTGAGTAGCACAGCTTCATTTTTAAAGTTATTACAAGCTGCATATCTTGAAATATTCAAATAACACGTACATGGTTTAATATTTAAGCAAATGTTTGCTTTCGTAACTTACACAGTTTGACATTTTGCACATCTTACCATCCACCAGATTATTCTCATGGTTTGAATATCTGCTCTATACATGACAAGCGGGGAATATTTCTCACATACAGAACAACACCATGTTTAGTTTGATTAAAACTCCACAAACATCAGGTCATTGTAACAGGAAGCGGGTGTGTATTCTGCTGTATATTAGAATTAATCTTTAGTGACAGGACAGGAAATAGTCATGACTTATAAACAAGGCAAGTTACGGCTGACAACAGTACTGTACTGTACTGTATAGCTAGATTCATATTAGCACAAGATTTCAAACAGTGCATGGCGAAAACAAATGTTTAATTAAATGCACAATTTCCAATTCAATTACAAACGGTGACTATGTTTATAGTTTGTATTCAATAGCGAAACTAGTTAACTGTTGTTGGCTGTCTTCTACGAGGTTTCCGTTTAATATTCAAGATTTATTTTCCGACATATTGTTTCTGTGTCACGTTATAATGCGCTCAACAAGAAAGAAATGATTAAGATTGTACACTTACTTCTCAGTAAGTTTCGAGTTATGCTTAAATTGATGTTTATAACTATTAATAAATATATACATATTAATAAAAACGATCGGCTTAGTAAGTTTTCATCTGCAATTATTTTAACGCCAAACAGCGCGTATGCGTGTAATGACATATGTAATTAAAATCTCTTTTAATGACAGCTCATCAAACTCCTGCAGAGTTACTGATGAACACAATCAATCCAAACGTGCCGCTTACCTTACTTCAATATTTCCCAACGCTCTTTACAGTGATATCCTAAACTAAACAAGACAAAATATGAAACGTGTACTTGAGTAATTTCACGGGATTTAGTGTTTCACACTTTCTGTTACTTCATGAAAACAACAACAACAGTCGGGCTGTGTCGTGGAAGATGGCGCACTAACTCTACCGGAAGTAGGAGTATTTGATTGGTTCTTCTTTGGTGGTGCTGGAAGCTGCATTCGCTGTAGCGCCCCCTGCTGCACGATCAGTAACCCACAACACGTTCATGCAGTATTGCATGCTAGTCTTATTCATGAATATAAATGTGAGGGTGACAGAAATATTTATCATTTTGTGACACACGCATCATTTTGTACACACCTCGACACAATGTGTGCAGAGCCAAGTGTTAAAAGTTTATTCCACCGTGATTTTTAATCTTGAACGCAGTACAATTGGTGGGTGTTTAATTTAGGAGCTGAAAACATCTATGAACAGAGGAGAGATTTAAAATGAAACCCTGCAGAGAACAATAAGAGGTTGGAATGCATTTTTATAATCATTGAATTTGATCAGATAATCTGATGTTTTCCAGCTCTGTTATATGTGCTTTATTTGCATGTAGTTTATGCGTTATGCACACATTGTGCTGTATATATTGCCGGGCGGTGGCGCTGGTGTCTCGGTTTGAGAGTTTAAGGATTTCCTTCATGCACACGTCAGAGGTTTAAAAAGAGTCATTCGCACCCTCAACACAAGAGTCATTTCCCCCCTCAACACAAGAGTCATTCGCACCCTGAACACAGGAGTCATTCACTGCGGCGGGTCCACTGGCGCACTGCTTTACTTGTAAGATCAGTTCTTTTCTTAATCATTCAAGAATGTTCTTTTAGTTTAATGTTTATTGAGTTAAAGTCCGTGTGTCGCTCGAGCTGTATCTGTTTTTATTGAAGGGTTTTGATACGGCTGGTATCGATAGACTTCAGTTCAAAGTTTCATCTTGTTTAGTTGATAGTTAATACAAGAGCTGAAAGACAGCTTGCGAGGTTTGTTATCTTTAAAGTTAATTTTACTTTAGCCGATTATAACTTCATTGAGTCGCTGGACTGCAGGTTTAAACTGTGTACACAGTGTACAAAGTTTTATTTTTCTGTTCATGTTTCTGTTTACATTTCAGCCGGTTTGTTTAATTACAGAGTTTACAAACGACTAAAATCATCTAGATGTTTTTTAAAGGTGCCTTTATAACTTGTTGCTCATTGTTACTTTCTCACGCTGTAATCCTTTCATGTCTGTATAGATAGCGGCTGTGACAATATATGTACAGTTATATATAGTTTAGATAAACATGTTAAAGTCTAATATTTATAGTGTTGAGGTTGTTTCAAAGCCTCTTGGAGGTGTTTCAAAAAGTCTGTGTCATTTTGTGTTTTGTATGTAAAACATTAGTATATATTATATGTCTCATGAAACTCTCTCTGTTTTCTCTCATTCATTAAACAGATTGAACTCAACAGTAAACTTTAACCTACACAACAGAAGCAGCTGGAAATCAGGTCCAAGAATAACTGAGGCAACATCAGATTTCTGAATAACTGAGGAAACATCAGCTTTCTTCTGTATAATTCAGGCAAAGACACAAACAAGAAGTCGATCAGAACGGAGGTTTTATCAGTGAGCATTTGATTCTCTGTCTCGTCTTCAAACGACCGGCAGGCTGGCGAGAGAGAGGGAGGAGTCCGGGCGGTGCATGCCGGAGATGAGCGCTTTCTGGCATAAGATCGGCTGCTGTGTGGTAGCCAAACCTCCTCCTGTGAGTGTCTGCTGATCTATCAGATTCATTCAGTTCTCAGGCATGTTTCTTAAGCTTTCAGCAGTAAACGAAACATTTGACTGTGTACTGGCTGTGGATAATGGTTGGTTTTCAGGAATCAGTGTGAATCGCAGGTACAGATAGCGGGTTCAGTGTGAGTTTAACATTGGGCTCATCTGCTTTATTGATCCATGGCTCAGTCAGCTGGTCCTGTGGAAATTCATTGTTCAGTAATCACATGAACAGTGACTCACGGCGGTTCTGCAGTCTGAGACTGAAACGATGCTGATGAGCTGATGTGAGTGTGAGTCAAACTTTCAGGAGTTCTCCAGGAGTGTTTCAGAGAGTAAAGCCAGATGTATAATGCAGATGGACAATGACTGTCACAGAAAGGTTCATAAAGAACATTTGCAGAGGTGGCCTGGAGTTGCTCTCCAGGATTCAGTTTGTCTGAAGATCCGGATCATTTTTTGAAGAATATTTGAATCAAGGCATTATGAGACAGTATATACACACACATCAACAGTTCTAGAATCATGTTGTTTTTTCAGAATTAGTTTGCGTGCTGCGGAGGTACAGCTGAGACCTGTGAGCAGATTTCTTGATGTGAGGTTTGTGTTTTTGAGCCAGTGATGAGCGATCCGGGTTTAGCACAGCACACTGGAACAATGAGAGGGGTTCTGAAGGAAGCTGGGTCCTCTGAGCTGGGAGGGCTTGTGTTTTCCTCCCTCCTTCCTCTGGTATTTTTAGCTC
>JAZGTI010013762.1:0-14597 GCA_036877585.1 Botia kubotai
GTATGATGTTCATCACACGACAGCTGCTTGTCGTTCTTCATCCAGCTGACCTCAGGAACTGGATCTCCCCATACGTTACCAGTGAGGTTCAGCGACTGCAAAGGGTGAGAAGAGATGTGAGGTCTTCTAATACAAGAATTTGAGCAGGTCCAGAGGTCTGACATCACCGGTGATAATATTGCTATTAGTATTGCTATATATAATATTGATAGTATTTTTTATTAAATACAAATGATACGATCCACAAAGCTGTTTGAGTGAAAAGGTACGTTGGAAAACTGATATGAATTTCCAGCTGTCTTAGTATGTGCTCTATGTTCTATTTGAGAGGATGAACTTGACCTGCCAAGGTCTCCAAAAGTTTGTGCAAAACCTGACTATCTACGTTAAACCAGCAGCATTGGAAATTTGAGATCAGTGTCACAAATGTGTGATTAGTGACCTAGAAAAAGTGCAAAATCCGAAATATTTATTATTCAGCTTATGTCGCATTTCTTTTCGTTCATCTTTCATTGTCTAATTATTTAAAAATATATTTCCATATATTCCATATATTTAAAATTTTTAACAGGATTTTAAATCTCACTGTATATCATTTGAAGTGGAGATATTTGTATATTACCTTGCCCTCCTGAATGGTGACACAATCTGGCAGGCCACCCACCACTCGGGCGCGGTCTGTACACAAACAAAGTTACATTTAAAACAAACGTAATACTTTTCAGATTTACGAAACTTTAATAAGGTCTATCCTTCTATGACGAAGCAAATCAATATCTGTTCTCTGAGGAAATAACCAGCTTCCCAGACAAGCTGTCTGGAATATTTCTTCAGACATATTAATTACGTCCATTGAATAGAATAGTAATTCCATACGCATAAATTTCATAGTAGACAGCTTGTCTGTATGGGATGCGAATTTGTACACAAGGTCGGAGCACAATAATAACAGCAAAGACAATCACGTACTTCTCTCTGCTATGGCTGCCGCCCTGAGGAAGTAAGAGAGATAAACATACAGTTATTTAGATCTTTAAATAGGACCAGCAACTGGAGAGATGTTGCTACATCTTATGCTTTTCACAACCAGGAAATTCTTGAGCACAAACTTGAACCCAAACTAGCACAAACTAACACAATTATGACACACTTATGAATATCTTACTGTAGTATTAATTTGACAGGTTAACCAGTGTTAACCAAAAAATTCACATTATAGAATGACATATATACGTTTGCAGTTATATATGAATATGATTAGACGTAAATTAATATTGGGTTACCCCCTTTTATATATTTCTCAGACTTACTTCAATCTCTTGAATTCTTCAAATGCCTCCTCCCACACTATGCAATGGAATTAAATACATGAATATTGTAACATTATAGAGTTCGTATATGAGAAACTATATAACGCAAAGTTATATATATATACTGTATAAAACAGAAAGTTCACTGATGAATATAGACAGGTGTATGAATGTGGACCAGAACACCTGAGCCCGTACCTTGTCCCGACAGGTCTAGAACCCTCTTGACGCTGCCTTTGCCATCAAAGATATCCATGGCATATTTGCCCTTATCCTTCTCTGTGGGCTCATTGATTTTAAGCCACAGCTGTTCTTCGGTGACTCCACACTGCACCCTCTCTGAGTGGGAGATCTTTGCTTCTCTGGTACCAGGCAGAAACACACAAGAATCATTGGTCGGGTCATCGCTCATGGTGTCATGAGGTTGAGTTAAAAAAAGACTGATATGGTACGTTGAGCAAACTGACAACGCTTGTTGGATTTCGGAAAAAATGTGTTTGAAATTGAAACAGAAACTAAAAATAGTCTGAAACTGGTGTGAACAGATGAATTCTTTACAATCATTTACATTTAGGCATTTGGCAGACGCTTTTATCCAAAGCGACTTACATTGCATTATACTACACATTGATTCTGAGTATGTGCAATCCCTGGGATCGAACCCATGACCTTGGCGTTGTTAACGCCATGCTCTAACCACTGAGCTACAGGAAAGCTCTCAATCAAATCACTGTTTGTCTCTTACGACACCTGATGTCACATTAAACCAGTCAAAACAGCTCGTAGGCAGTGGTGTATTATGAATGGATGCAGTTAACATCAAATAGCATACTTGTAAAGCCAGCCAACACGCAGATCTTCGATGTAGTGCACAACAAAGGAGTACAGAATGATTCCATGTTCTGTGCTCATGATCTTGAGCTCAGTGGAAGAGTTGGCTGTTGAAAACGACATGAAAATGACATGACTGCTTGGATAGTGTGTGAAAGCTCATTCTTAATGTAGTATCATGTTACGTTCAATCACATTCAGTGGTGAGGGACTGACTGTAGAACGCTTACCAATAACTCTAAACACCTCGTTTAGAACTGCTTGATAACCTGTTGAGAAAGAATCAATCAGCAACCTTTGTAGTGTTTACTTGTACATTTCAGTTTTTAGTATGAAATAACCACAGACATGTTATTATACACATAACATATTGAATATCCATAATCAATGTTTAATGTCACCTAATGGATTTTGTATTGAACTAACATTAATTAATATACCGTCCATTTTTTTGACTGTCTTGGGAAAAACAGTTGCAGTATTTGTTTTTGTTGATGTATAAGACTTATGAAATTCCTCTGTTATGTGACTGTTATTTAATTATTCGGTTTCCTGTCATTATATTTTTAAATTCAAATTATTCAAGTCAATTCATTAATGATAAATAAACTAAGAATACTGCCCAACGTTTAGACAAAGTAGCTCTTACCTGCTTCTGTCAGATTCAGCAAAGTTTCGTCTTTTCCTCTTTCATCCTTCAGTTTGACTTCATATATTCCTGCATCCTTCTTGGAAATCTGTCGAGGAATTGTGGGAAAAGTGAGGCAGAGCTACTGGACGCTGGTTTAATCAATTGGAATCAGAACGACACTGAATAACATTTAAATGAACAAACAGGAAAGACCGAAAAGCCAAGCTTTTCTCCTGCTGAGGATGCTGCAGGCCAACAGAGGAAAAGACAGCACCATCACAAAAAAAACAACACAGTGACAGTAACTTATAAATTAAAAGCTCCAGACTTTTGGCTTGCTTGTGATTTCTTCGGTGGCAGGTTTCTTTTTCAGTTGTTTTTCGTTTTCTTTTTCGCTCTTAATAACAAGCTGTGAATTAAACAAACACGGTAGTTATTGCTGGCGCCCCCTACAGGAGTGGCATGGAAGTTTGCCCCTCCGTTGCAGCATGCTCTAACTCCACCCCTCTCTCAGTCCAGTGGACTGGCACCTTTTTGGTACTTGAATCCAGTCAAATTAAGATGGTTTTCGAAACTTCAAATTCAAATTTTCAAAATTTATGCGTGCAAAAACCATTTAAGAGTTACACATGATATAACCATTTAAAAAATGCCATCTGAATTTGATTGAGTTCAGGAACTGACTTCCTTTTAAACCAAGGTTCACACACGGAAGAACCATATATTTATGATATATGGACATAAATGTTGATAACCCTAATAAAATAGGTGACTAGGATATATATCTTATCTGTTCAATATACAGGACATGATACAAACATAATAAATATGTTAAAGTACACAGAATCTAACGTAGGTGTTACAATCAACATGACTGATTTGTGACACCTGTGTGTTAGCCAATCAGAAACCTGGTAACGTTATAAAGGCAATTCTTTGTTCTGAATAACATGCACCAGTAAATTTAGCACAATAACAAATACACAACCAAAAATGTTTGTAAATGGCCTATATTGATTTCATGTTATATTTAAACACTGATTTTTCATCAAGGCCCTTGAAATATAAAAAAAAACAAGTAAAACCGACTACTGTTTTTAAATCCACTCACATACATCTAAAACAAAAATAATCTCTGTATATCTCATCATTTATGAGTCCGTGTGTCAGAGAGGATGGTGGCCTTTAGCATAGCAAAGCTTGTAGCATACTGCACTCTAATGAATACTTGTCTGAATGCCGGAACCCCAGCACCAAAAACAGTATTAGCCCCGCCCAGCCAGTGTCTGACCTTGCCGATGTCAAAGGTCAATTCATCGGCAGATTTTCCGATCTTCTTTGCGTCCTCATCTTCCTCTTCAATCTCAATTCCATCCTTAAACCAGGCGATCTCAGTGGCAGGTTTGATGTTTCCAACCTGCAGTAATTAAAAGGCAGGAAAAATGGATAAGGGGATTTGGTTTTCAACCCTGGGAAATCTGAACTCTGTCGCCAAAAAAGCCCAACCTTGCACTTGAGATGCACGTCACACTCCGGGGTAACCTCGAAACTGAGATACTCCACGAAGTGAGGACCTGTGCGTGGGAGAATTGTTAAGACACGTTTGAATAACTACAACCTAATGCAACACAACAAAGACACGCAGAACACAGTTTGGCCCACCTTGCCTTCTCACCCACTCTGCTCTCTCAAACTCAGACTTCTTCTGCAGTTCTGCAAACTCTGTAAAACATTAGGAAGACTTCAGTTTATTTTGTGTGAGGTTAGCACATTTTCGGTCACTGCACCTCTCCATTCAATGCTGATTAGGAGCTATAAATGGTACTCTACTGCCCTCTAAAGGACATACTCAAACATAGCACTGGAAAGCTGAGGAAATATATATTATATATTTTTTGGTTTATATGGTTCAAATGTGTATATATTGTTCAAATCTATATGGTTGATTGTTTTACCTAATTGGTTAAACCGCTCAACTGATTCTTAATGCACTATTGCAAAAATATATATTTGATGCAGTAATAGCATCACACATGTATCCATTTGGCTATAATGTTAGTTATTTTATTATATAGGCATACCACAAAATAACTACGTGAATTAAATTGTCAAATTAAACAAAGCCAATTCGAGCAACTTGCCTTCTCCAATGAGCACCAAGCTGGTGCGACCAGTTGCTTTGCCATCAACGAGGTTGAACGTATAGGTTCCTTCATCAGTGACTTCCAATGAGTCCATGAACATCTCAATGGTGCCAGTGGTCGTGTCAAAGTTCATGGTGTACTTCTACAGTGTGTGACAAACAAAAACATACATGTATACAAATATGAGCATGTGTGTTCATGAAATAATGAACTTTTCAATGAAAATACCAACGCTTGCGGTATAATAAGGTAATATTAGCTGATATGCTGTACCTTTCCTCCAGTGATGATATTGTCATTGAACACATACTCCACTTGGCAGTTAGAAGTGAACTTGCCCACTTGGGCCCAGAAACGCACACGTCCCTTCTCCTGAAGCTCAATGGCCATTTCACTTTTGAAGGGAGTAACTGCAGAATATTGTTTACAAATTAGCTTATAACAACTGACAATTGAGTAATTGACGTCTGTTAAGAAGATATAACACAAGGACATATAGACTATATTCTGACAGTCTGGAACTCATCGATATACTTAAAAGGTTCTACTAATATTATAATGAATAATATTATTAATATATCATATAATTAATAATATTTCTACTTACTGGGGAACTTGTGGTCATGACTGATGTCCAACAAGCGTTTAAGTCCTAAAAATGAGCAAACAACAATTAATATCATTATCAAGCATTTGTATTGTGTTTTTCCTTACACTTATTTATACTTTGTTTATGGTTTGTGGGGAAAGAATTAGTAATCTTAAGCGCCTGAGGGAATTACTTTGCGAGATCCGTGTGTTTCTTTCTTAATCATGAATGTCATTTGAAAATATGTTATGGGACGTAATATCAGCCAGAAAAGACAGTGACTCACCTTCCTCAGTTAGCTCATAGCTGGCAGAGACACCATCAGTGTTGGTCACCTCACAAGAGTAGATGCCCAGGTCCTCCAGTGATGGGTCATTAAAGATGGCTCTGGATCTACAAGGAGGAAAATGGTTCTGTAACACATGACCTGCACATCTTGTTCAAGGATCTTTGCACGAATGTATTAGATAGACCTTTTTAAAGTGACGTACTTGCCCCCGGCGGTCTGAATGGTAAGACGCGAGGTATCAGTGAAAGCCTTGTAGTTTTTGGACCACACAAACTGAGAACCCTCTTTAAGGTCGGTGCACTCAAAGATTAGAGAGATCACACCGTCATCATCCACGTCCACCACGATCTCATTGGTTCCTGAGAAGAACCCAACATGTGTAATGCAATTAAGGTGGTAAAAAACACCTTAATTAGGTGTAATTAACCTTAATGTTTTCCTCCGTGATGTCCATGTGTCTATGTCCATGCATACAATCTCACCAGGACGAGTCTGAGCCAAAACAGCATCAGTTGTCTTTGAGGGTCCACCAACACCTGCCAGATTCTTAGCATGAACACGCAGCCTGTAGGAAACGCCCTCTTGGAGACCAGTCACCTTTATCAAACCGAGAAATTAAAATGAGTACTCAAATGAGTAAAAAGTGATGTTTCTTCTTTCTGTTCTTTTAAATATCAACCAAATCCCTTTACAAAAAAATCAACACTTAAAAAACAAAATCCATTTCTAGGAAATGTATTTGGAATGAAGCCATAGAAACAGTTCCGTCTCCACAAAGTCTAAATACAACATTTAGAAACAGTCTGAGGTCAATAAACACAATAACACGATAAAAACGAATGTTTTTTTTTAGAATACTACATATAAAAGGTCACAGAGAGAAATCACAGTTGCCTCAGTGACAAGCTTTATAAACAGCAAATCTGGCGCTTATGCGTTAACCAGCCAGAAAACTTAAATGTAAAACATCTCATCGTCATTACCTTCATGAACGTCTGTTTTGTGGATCTCTCTTGGACACATCTCCATCTGCCATCCTCCTCTTTAAAGTCCACATAATATCCAGTCAGTGGACTGCGGCCGTTGAACGTTGGTGCTTCCCACAGAAGTACCATGGAGTTCTTACGCACCTCCAGAACATGCAGGCCATGGGGAGGGCCTGTGTTTCATCAAAAGTGACATGAGCAGAATTAAATTAAAACCCTGATCAAATAAACCAGTAAACCAGATTATGTGAGGTTGATTATTGAGGACTAAATTTCATTAAGGCTAAAGGTTAAACAAAATCACATTGCCTGGTGTAAATACTTTAATTTGGACAATGGGGTGACTAATGCACCTGGAACAGCAATAGTCCACTCCTTGCACTCCAACGGGACACTGGGTATGGAGGCTTTTCCGATACCAGCCTGGTTGAACGCGCGCACCTGGAACTGGTAGAAGCTGTTTTCCTTCAGGTCTGTTACCTAAGTCAAGAACAAAGTAATCATAATTGTTAATTTATCAGATTATCATAATAAATGTAGCTTTGTAGTCTTGGCTTGTTTATTAGGGCAAAATGTTAAATGCTCTCTCACTCTCTCTTTGTAAGTCACTTTGGATAAAAGCGTCTGCTTTTAAGGAATAAATGTAAATGTACATTTTTTTAAATCAAATTAATTTAAATTAATTCTATTAATAAAAATGTCAACACATAAACAAAATTATTTTACATTTCATTAAAAGCAAAAAAACAAATAAATAAAAACAACATTTAGACACAATGACCTGCCTTATATGATGTGGTAGTGACTGCCTGGAGGTTAAGCTCATTCCACTTGCTTGTGACTCCACCTTTAACTGTTCTGTAGTCCAGATAGTAACCCCTGATATCTGCTCCTCCATTGTTAGCAGGAGCTGTCCAGCCCAGCACCATGTAGTCACGGGCGCTCTCCAGTAGGGTCACTCCGGTAGGAGCGCTCGGGGTGGCTGCAACAAGAGCAAGCTTAGTTTAGAATAGCAACACAATCCCTCTTTATCAACATATAATGCCATTTTTATAATGGAAAGAGCACCGGGCCAGTTGTGCGTGTCATCAGCATATCAAAGTCCGATTTAAATGTTTGTTGTGTATTTTTGTGACCTCTCAATATACAATTAATTTTCTAACACAAAATATACAAAAATATAAATGTGACCAATATTTATTTGCCTTTTTATTGCACGATACAATCAAAGAAAGGTCATGCTGTTCACTCTACAGAAAAACATCCCTTTACGACAAAATCAGTGGGTTTTTAAGTCATTTTTTAAAGTAAATTTTATTTTCTGTAATGCAAACTATATCACAAATATATATTTACATATACATATAGTTAAACTATATAGTAGGGTATATTTAGTCTATGTGACATTCACCCATCTGTACTTGACATTCTGGGTATGCAATGATACATGCAGATTTTCCAGTCTACTTACTGTATTCTTTAAAACTCGGACAGGACGTTGGATGACCTTCTCTCAGCTTGTTCTACCACCCACCCTGCTCATGCACAGGCTTGCATTACACACCCTGCAGTCACGCATAAAACAGACCCACAGCACAGACACACCTGGATGACACCACACAGACGCACACTGTCCGATTTGCAGTTGACGTGTAATTTGCATTTTGGGAAAGTTAACAAGATGCCTCTGTTGCCTCTTTAACATGGCAGCTTCGCTAATCTCAATATCTTGATGTTTATGTCATGCATGATTTACTCAGATAATGATTTAGTGTCTCTGAAGGAGCGAGATGAGTAAAGAAAACAGGACGTGCAACCACAGGAACTGGTTTAATAAGAAGTTCATGCAGCATGCAAGCCCGGTTCTGTCTTTTTATTTTCATGATATGTAAAGTGAGTGATATCACGTGACCTATAAGAGTGACTTTAGGACAGAAGGGGTTGTGAAATTATGTAAGAGATGATTTTTGCTTGAAGGGAAAATTATAGTGTTAAGAATGATGAGAATGAATTACAGATATAAATGGTTCTGCAGTTGTATTTTGTTCCAAACCTACAAGAACAATATTACTGTTGTGCAGTGGACAAAATGTACATATTTAATTCATAGCATATATTTGAACTGTATGCACTGTATCTTTAAATTGTAATCGCTGTACTATAGACCAGTGTTGTGGAAGCTACTTTGAAACTGCAGCATGTGAAGCTTTATTTATATATATAAAAAGGCTGCTAATCTATTATGCCGATACTAAACAATCTAGTTAGTATCATCTAAGTAAAATCATCTTACTCAACACTGGTGTAACATCGTTTCCTGTGTAGCTCACTTTAAATTCACTGTTGTACTGACAGCTGCGACAAAACTCACCGATGGCTGCTTGCACAATGCAGACCTCAGATTCTGCACTGCTTTGACTGTATCCTGCAGCATTCACAGCCTTCACCCTAAACACGCAATTGTCCCCAGTGTTCAGCCCGTGGCATTCAAACCTGCGAACCAGAAGACACTGACAAGTCTCATAAACACACATAAAACAGTTTGGGTAGTGACAACAGCGCATATGTAGTGCAGGTTTCTGGTTGACGTACCTCGTGCCTTTGACTGGCTTGTTGTTGCAGGGAACCCAAGCGCCGCTGCCATTGACGCTAACCTCAATGTAATAGCCCACCAGATGCTTCACCTCTTTGGATGCCCCCCATGTCACCACCACAGAGGTGTCAGTGCTCCTGATGGGAATTATAGGACCTGGAGCAGAGGGCAGGTCTAAAAGCAAACGACAAACAATGATATAAACCATGATACCAACCAAGATGATACCAACCATATAAACCATGATACCAACCATATAAACCATGATACCATAAACCGAGATTCTGAAAGTGCCAATTATACCCAAGGCATGTAATACTCATGTTTATATTTAAAAGAGCCATTTATTTAAAAAAAAAAAAATTGTCGTCTCTAGTTTACATAATACAAACCATTCCACACATTTACCTATGATAAACTGCAACAACTGAATGTTTATAAAGCACAATAATATATGACCGCCCGTGTTTACATGTCAACAGCTACTCAGCATCCACCAAGTGAGATAAAACAGAGTATATAAGATTACTTCAGATTCAACACAATGTAATGCAGGCTTTGTGTCAGCTATACTGAACAAGACAGTAATTTCACAATCCGTAAGCATTCATCGGAATCATTTACATATAGATGTCTTAAAGGTACAGTAGCAAAATCACCAAAAATCAGAAAAAGGGTGAAAAGTGGACCGTTCTGGTGCAAGAAACCTAATATTAAATAAACTTTGGGAAATCATTTAAATGCTACGAGTGTGTAAGATACGGCCCCTTTGAGTCCACAATATGTTCCAGCAACACTCATACAACATGAACTACCGAAACAAACTCTTTCTCAGGCAATACAGAACATGCCTCAGTAACCTATTTTTTTTCTTTTTGTGTCAAGCGCTAATACCCAATCTGTCTCCCACAGTAGTCGCCCCGGTTTCTTCAGAAGGCTCGCCGACTCCAGCAGAGTTGCAGCTGCGCACGCGGAAGCTGTAGGATTTGCCCTCGGCGAGGTCAAAGAGGGCAAAGCGGGGAGACTTTACAGGCATCCCAGTGTTTACCCTCTGCCACGTGTTAGTACCCTCTAAACACTAGACAAAAAAATTATTTCATAAAGTGTTACACTTATACAAGGAGATCCAATTAAATTGATCATCAAAACACTGTATTGCTATTATTGTACTAGTATTATCCTCTCTCACCTTCTCCACATAATACATGACGCCCTCGTGTCCTCTCTGCGCAGGTGGCTTCCAGCTCAGCACCACGTAACTCTTGGTAGCTTCGGTGACTTCCAGGTCAGTGGGTGAACCAGGGACCACCCCCACTTACAAAAATACAGATAAATCAAAACAACAATCAAAGCATTGGCAATGTCATTATCTGATATTTTTCATATGTATTGATTAGTATGCATACACACCAATATCAAATGGACACTATTTGCTTTCTTAGTAAAAACCCACAATCTAAAAATAGTAGCTTTCATAATTGTTTATTAAATGGAAGTTTTTCTGCTTACAAAAACATTTTTTTTGGTATGGCAACCAAAATAGCTTTCCAACGTCAAGGTCATGGGTTCGATCCCAGGGATTGCACATACTCAGAAACAATGTATATTATAATGCAATGTAAGTCGCTTTGGATAAAAGCATCTGCCAAATGCGTAAATGTAATGTATCTACCAAACCATCAAATATGGATGAAGTCAAGTCTCGTCCTGTTTCACTGTAAAATGTCACATTCCAACATCATATTATGTTTCAAGTTGTCTTCGAAGCTTCTAAAATTGGGATTAAGCCTGAATGAAAGCTTATCAACAAGTTACTGTGTGATAGCTTACCTGTGGGGTCTTCCTCAGTGAATTTGATCATTCCAGTCCATGGAGCAGAGGGACCAGCTGTGACAGATGAGAGATAATGTGTTCATATACAAAAGAAGAAGTATAGTCCTGAATTATTTTTCTAACTCATTCACTCATAACCTCTAAGGCGGGCACGATCTGAGGGGTCCATGGCAACTACAGGGTCAGAGGCACGAGACGGGTGGCTCACACCCGCTCTGTTAAAAGCTCGCACCCTGAACGTGTATGAGCGTCCCTCAATAAGCCCAGTGACGGGAAAACGAGCATACATCACTGGAGTGTCATTGCACTGGGCCCAGTGATGAGTGCCAACCTCACACCTGTAAAGAAATATGTAAATGAGGAACACTGACATAGGCTTTATGATCTCATGAGCGCCCTGAAATGTCATGTGACTCACCTGTCAATGTAGTACCCCAGGATGGAACTGCTGCCCTCCACTGCTGGCTGCTTCCAGGTGACAACCACATAATCTTTATTAGCGTCATGGCAACGCACATCAAGAGGAGCGACAGGTACCCCCTCCTCCTCCACATCAGCATCTGATACACACACACACACATCAGCGGTAAGATTTTCTCTCTGCTGTAACATCTATTCATGGCAAAGTTACAGGACAACACTTCTGTTTAGTGAATATGCTAATATCTTAACTCTGGTGTTACTGCAGCTAAACTGGCAGAAGTATAATTTAATCTCAGTCTCTGTGACTGTAAATGAGTAATCTCAGTCTCTTTTCTCGAATTGCAGAAAATGTAAATATCATAACTTCACATTAACATTTTTTTATTATAACTCAATGTATAGAGTACATTTTTGATAAACAACACATTTATACACCCTAACAACCAGCCTAAAATCCATTAAGGTGGTACTAACATTCTTTTAAGACGTGCACTGTAAAATATTTTAAGGATTAAGGTTATCTTGTCCTTCCCATTGGCTACCGTTGGTGCCTTCACCCAAAGATAGACGCTACATTCCCAGAAAGAAACCTAATACATGTGGCAACTTGCTTCTTAAAGAGACAGTGCACACTGACCATGCACGGACCATAAGCACGGAAATGTATAGGTGGGACTGACCTCTAACGAACACATAGGCAGAGTAGGTGTCAAAGCCTGACTTGGTGTTGATGCGCAGGGTGTAAAGACCCTCATCCTCTTTGTTGAGGTGCACAAGAGTCAAAGTGGCTCTCTCACCGCTCCAATGCATGGTGACCCACTTAGAAGGTGACAAGGCAACACCTAAAGAATGAGTAAAATTATCATCTAAGACTGTGTACTAGACCTAATGTAAATATATACAGCATAAGTCCTTTAATTATGCTAGCTTAATGTTGCTACATGCTAACTTATTTATCAGATCATTTTGACCAATATCAAAAACAATTGATGATGCAATTTGGTCCTTATATATAAAATAAAGGCCCAATAACTGCATGGCTCAGTTAGCAGTGAGCTTATTCAGTACCTACCGTTTCTGTACCACACAATCTCCGGCTGGTAGCGCTTGACATTGGGGTACACAATAACCGTACAGCCCAAACTCATGGTCTCTCCCTCACGGCCAAACGAAACACCAAACTTGTCAATGATGGTAGTGTTGAAGGTGACGCCGTATTCAGGACTGTAACCATCTGAGCACATAAACATGAATAGGGTTTGTATATAATATACATGTATTATGTATGTATGTAAAGGTATATATATATATACGTGTGTGTGTATACTATTGCATGGTATATCACACTTACGAGGTCTTTCAGCCACCTCTGCTTCATCTTTAAACCCTATAGAACACAAACACATGATTTTTAAATGACAAATACGAAATGCAATTAAATCATATATTGCATCACAAACAGTTCCAGCTTCACTATAGATATTGTAATCAACCCTCTGAGTGGTATACCTGACGATTTTACCTTTACGTAGTTGGAAGATGCTTTTACCCCAAGCAACTTACTTAGCTATACATTCGAGCTATAGATTTGATGGGTGTATGCATTCTGTGAGAAGTGAAACCATGACCTTGAAGTTGCTAGCACCATAAGTCATTATTATAATGATGACTGAAAAAGAAATACTCACGTTTAATAATGACGGAGGCAAAAGCAGAACTTTCTCCCTTTATATTGAGAGCGGAGATCCGATACTCAGCAGTGTCACTGAATTTACAGCTGCAATCCACAAGAGAAATATTGTTAATCAATATTATAAATAATATAAACTCTTTTCAAAACCATATTGTACTACATGTTAGAAACACATTTTCCAGTTTCTTTCTAATGTTATAAAAATCATCCCACACATTTAGTGCAATGTAGTAAAGATTCACTGTAGCTAAGACAAATAAGATAAATCTAAAGTTCTTTACTTTTTAATTTTCAGAGAATGCATGTTGTATTGGCTCTCTATGGTGTATTTCTCAGGGTGAGCCTTTGCGTCGATTACAACATTGTTTTTGTACCTGAAAGCAGAATTAGACGAAGGGCAAATGATCGCAGTTAAAACAATGATCTTATGGCTCAGTATGTCATAATTTATTATCCTGAGCTCTTATAGTAGTGTTTTGAATGAGGTTTCTGACCAGGCCACGCGGGGTTTAGGCCACCCGGCAACAGTGCAATGCAGTGTCACGCTCTTTCCCTCCCACACCGTCTGACCACGAGGTTTCACGATGAACTCTGGCGGGTGAGTCAAACTGTCTGGATTCATCTTCTTCTGAAACTCATCCTTCTCATGCATCTTGTGTGAGACAAATTACAACCCTGGATTTAATTATCATGTGAATACTGATACTGTTGAAATAGTGGTCAAAAATTAAAAATGATTATCAAAAAATGAGTTGAATTATATCTGTTAAAATAAGACAATCTTCACTTAACATATTTTAGACATGTTAACTAGGTAGAAAATTACAGTAACGACAGTAACAAAAATGACTCTGTCATCACTTACTCTCCAAACCTGTATGACCAGAACTTTAGTAGCTGACAGTCGTAATCCTGTCTCACTTTCATTGTATGATGCGTCAAACGTTTTTTAAATTGTTAGTGTTTTCACAGAATAAAATAATATGGCATTGAAAAATGATGTTAAGCATTTTTGGGTGAACTATCCCTTTAACGACCCAATCTGAAGTCTCAGAAACATCTTATTAAATGTATCAAAGGTCAAACCTTTCTGCTCAGAGTCATGCGATCGGCAGACTCTCTCATAGTCGTCTCCCTGGTCTTCTTATGAATTCTCATCTTGAATTCGCTATCCCTGGAGAACAGGTTCCTCATGACGACATAGCCCACACCCTCCTCCTTCACCTCCTCCTGGGTCTCCATCAGCTCCTGGGTGGCTAAATGACTGATGAGGAA